>VNJS01004114.1:0-98545 GCA_008042575.1 Drosophila watanabei | reverse complement strand
GTAATGCAACGCATTTTTGGTTGTGCAGATATGCTTGCAAAGTTTTGTCGCTAAATGTGTACATACATACACACATATGTATGAATGTATGTATGTATGTAACTGTTCTTGCCCACGGCTACTTGAAAAGTGACGCTTTGCTCGTGTATCCATAGAAAGATACCTCAAAATTGTATTTATTTAATATTTATATTTAATTATGTTTTCTTTTTTTTACATCTGTATTTAGAAGCCGAAGTTACATACGAGAGCCTAAGGTACTTGATGGACAACGATTTACGGGAGGCTATTCCTCCATTGGAGTTAAGAGTGCTCTTTCGGGAAAAACTAATGGAATGAAACAATAAGAACGGCAAAATATTTCTTAGAAAGAAATGGCTATAAGTTAAAATTAAATTTATAAAATAAGATATTAAAATGTAAACTTAAACAATAAGGTATTAAAATGTAAGCTTAAGCAATAAGATATTATGTAACTTAAATCAACAAAAAAATATATTAATAAAAAATAAAATAATAAGAAAATATAATCTTAGTAAAAGACTTTTTATTCTTAATTTGAGATCGACCAAATTCTTGATTTAAGCTTGATTGTGGTAATTTTTTGAGATATTTTTGTCTCAATTTAAGACCATAACATTCTTATTCCAAACTCTTTTATTGATTGAAATAAGTTTTAAAAAATCGTGAAATAAGAATGCAAAAATTCTTGAATAAAGAACAAAAATCTTAAAAGAAGACCAAAATATGCTTGCGCTACTTTCGTGACCGAATGGTCACAATTTTATGACCAAAATTCTTGTTTTTTTTTATCAGTGTAAATATATGCAGCTTAGAGAAGTACAAATAAGTTATAATTAACTTAAATAAATAATTGTTTGAAATAAAATTATTATACTAAATAGTTCCTAAGAGCTATACTAATATTTAAAGGTTGCACATTCGTTTTTAGTATAAATATATTTTGCATTGACTTTTAAATAAATAATAACACATAAATGACTTTGCTTAGCACGAAATGTCTTCAATACATAAATACAAAATTTGGGAAATATTGTAACAACACAGAATAAATCCATAAGCTTGTCTACTTCCCTCTTCTATAAACAACAAATAAAAAAAATAACCTAAGCTTCAATATTTATGCATTTTTCTAATAATATTTAATATTCCTTCACAGTTTTGCTGGATTTTTCTAGTCTCTACAAGTTCTCCCTTTAATTTCCCGAACTCCGCCTAGAGCTTAGTAATTTTTCAATTAATTTTGAGCCAGGCCCCCAAAAGCAGTTGTGATTTTCAGCTTTGATTCCCGAACTGTGTCAGCCACGCCCCCAGAGGCTTCCACGCCCACCGGCTGCAAAAATATGACTGCAACGAGGGGAAAGGAAAGAAAGGAAGCGGAAAAGCGGTGCGGTGCCAGGCAGGTTAATAACCGACATGCCACGAAAAATTAATGGCGAACCATTTAGCCAGGTTCTTTCTCTCTATTTTTTGCACGGCCACGCGACCGCCAAAGGGGAAGCCCCCAAAAGAAGGCTTGTGTTGCAAAATTACTATATGCAGCAGCAGCAGACAGAAGACAGGAGACGGGAGTGAGGAGAATGGGAAACTTTGACTTAATTTGCGGCCGAGGAAACAGGTGGAAAAGTATCCACGGGCAGGGGGACAGGAGGAAGAGACTGGCAATTTAATTAACGGAGCCAGTTAAACATTCAAACACTGCCACTAAGCCCCAACCCCAACCCCCTGTGCTCCCTTTGCGTTTCGCCCGTTTCCAACTGTCTCTGTAATTTTTTGCCCATCCCCCGCCAAAGGTCCTTGGCCCCGGGACTAACACAGAATACGAGCCACGAGGAGGACCACTGGCACGGGGACAGGACCGAGGGAGGAATAAATGTGCTCCGCTCAAGTGGTGCACGCAAAATAACTTAAAAGCCGCAAAGTGGCTGGCAAAAACTATTTAAGTTTATGCGATAACAACAATAAAAGAGCTTGCTTCCCCAGCCCACTTCACAGCGGAGTCTAGAGTTGTCTGTTCAGCTGTTTTTTCAGGCGAAAAATATTATGTTTTTAAGCTTAAAAGTCATGAAATATGCATAGTTCAGTTTTGGGTAAAAAGAGGCTTTCATTTTGCTTTTCTTTCTAAGTTTAACATGAAATCTTAAACTAGTTTTTAGGGTAAGGTAAATACATCTTAAATATTATTTTAGAATTATTTGAATGCTCTTCAATTCTGTCTAATAAGCACTTGTAAATTTCTGCTGTGTATTAATAAGTTTCTACGTTGAACATGAAATCTTAAACTAATGTTTAAGGTACGGGAAATACATATTAAATATTATTTTATTATTATTTAAATTGTCTTCAATTCTGTCTAATAAGCACTTGTAAATTTCTGCTGTTAATAATTTAATAATTATTCTGAATTCTATTTTCATTCAAAATTTATTAGCTGTCACTGGTAGCTCCTCCTAGCTTTTGCGAAAATCCTTGCCAGCACTAATCCTGCCTCGCTGCCTTATTTCCTGGGTGAATGTGCTGCATACTTGGAGGCGCGGGCAACAGCATTCCCCTGGCGTGTGTGCGTGAGTAAGTGCGTGCCACAGAGTGCCTCAGAGTGTGTGTGTGTGCAGTTATGTAATTATGGTAATTAAAAACGCGCAGCAAACGCCGTTTGTCTTGTCATCGTATTTCATAGTTAAGCACCTTTTGGGCCCTTTCGTATTTGCACACAGAAAGCCACAAAGAGAGCGGCTCGTTTACATGAATAATAATATTAATACTAGCAAGCCCTGACTCCTCGAGACAAAGTTATGATTATTTTGTTATAAATTGTGCGCTATATATGTAAATTCCCTCCGGCCCACAAATGTTATCAATTAACAATGCTAATGAGCCCGGGAAATTGTGCGAAAAAGCGAACAGAAGGTGTTGAAAGGGAAATATCCGCTTAAATCCAGCCATTCGGGATTACGATTGTGTTCACTCTTTAACGAGAATCAAAATTATTCACAAAGAAAAATCACACACACTCGCACAGTGCTGAGGATTATTTATTTGCTTCTCGGTGAATATATTCAATGTTTAAATGGTTTTAAATAAGTAACAATGAGTAAAGCTGAAGCGTTCAATATGCGGTTTATTGCGAACCATAATACAGATTTACCACACGATATAAACTGATGTAAGAATTATGAAAAAATAAAGAGAATGCTTTAAAGTTTATGCTTTAATTTTGAATAGCTCTGGTGTCCATAATAATTTAATTGGCAGTGATGAGAGTTTAATAATGAACCACACAATAAACTCGTAAAATAATTATGCATGAAGTTCCGCAGGGCCAAAAATAAAGCTATAAGCGAATATTAATCAATACTTTAGGTTTATATAAATTTATCCGTACACAGAAAAAAAAACCCGACCCAAGAACGTGTGTTCTTGATTTCGTTTCCATTTGCCTTAGTGAGAGAGAGGAAGACAGATATAGATTTTTGTTACAATCAAAATATCAGTCTATCTCCCTCTCTCTCACTGAGTTAAATGGAAACAAAATCAAGAACACCCGTTCTTGGGTCGGTTTGTTTTTTCTGTGTATTAATATTAATTTTTCATCTCCGCTCCAATTTGTTTTGTGACTCTAATTTTTTGCATTTTGTTTTCATCAAAACATTGGTGATATAATAACAACAATAACTTGCATAATAAATTGGCAAAAGCAAAGAAAGAAAATAACAAAAAGGCTGCAAAAAAACATTGAATAATTCCATAAGCTTGCCAACTTCCTCCTCTTAATGGATTATATAAAATACTATAAACGTAAATAACTAAATTAAAGGTAAATCATAAATAAATAAATAGACCGGCGATGACAATAAATAGTCATAGAACGAAATCGCATTAAATATATTCAATTTATACAATTTCAATCCCAATTTAAAATACAAAATCAATGAACTCTGAAGGGAATATATTAGCTCATTGCTCTTTTTTATTTTCTTGCCAATCAAATTTGCTCTCATTTGTAGTTGGGGATTAACCTTTGGCCGATACACGATACCTGTGTGTTACTCCCACCCAATCGTTATGGCTCTCGGCCAGACGCATAAACCACAATTTGTGGCTAATGCTGGCGCCACAAAACATCGATGCCGACACCTCTCTTGAATCGAAAGAGCTTTCCCTTTTTTTTAGAGAGGTTTGTTTGCACAAACAGTAGCTAGATGGACTCCCCCAGCAAAAGTATTCACCTTTCACACGACGGGCCGGCCAGGTGAGCATGCGAATGTGCTCATTAACGGCCGGACGCTTCTTTTGGGCGAAAAGAATCGGGCCGAAAGCGAAAACAAGGCCGAAACGAAAGCCGAACGAGAGAAGGTGCCGACAAAAACAAGGGGTAGCTCGAGATGCAATTAATAAATCACGACGAATCGATCGAGTTTCCAGCGAAATCACGGCGACAACTGTTTTGATTATGCCATGGCTCTGATGGCTGTGATGGCTTTGATACTTGGCCCAAACAATACACAAACTTGTAATTATTCGTGCTTCACTTGGTCTTGTGTTTGTTTGTTTACCGTTTTGGGCCATAATTTCACATTTAAAGCGATTAAATTTCGCTTTTCGGCCTTGTTACCGCTGCTTATTTATTTATTTAACTTTGGTCTCTGCACTCCACGCTGTAATTGATTTTCATCTTCTCCGCTTGGCCACGGTGCGTATGATTGATTTGCCAGCAATCAGCAATCAGCAGAACCCTCAACGGACAAGTATTTAGCTAGAAATTTCTATTATTATTTGTTAACCTCAACAACTGCAAACAAACAAAAGACAGCAATCCGGCAAAGTGTGCAAAACTCTTTACCGAAGCTCAAGGCGGCAGCGCAAATATTTGCTAATTAAGCATTTCTACTTGTCTAAAATTTATTTCAGTCGGTTTTATGTGATTTTTTCCATTTACTTGCGGCTATAATAATAAATTTGACATCACACGGTCGGCGCATAAACTTATCCGCCTGTAAGCAGCTGCTGGAAATTAGTTTTGAGCTCATCATAAAAATATAAACACAGGTGATTGAGCCGAAAGCCTGTTCGTTGGCTTGTCTGATAACATTGACCCTATCGACACTCCGACCTAGTGATCAATTAATAGCACAAATAATGAATGATCTCCGCCCATAAAGGCAAATCTTGATATGTTAACCCATTAGCTTTTGAAGGTGATAAAGTAAAACTGCGTTGAAATTTCCTTAATATATTAATTATGAGATTTTAATCTTTGTAATAAAAATAAAATCACTCTATATATTAATATTTCATTTATTCCCAATAACCTAACATATTTTTGTTAATGAAAATGTAATAAGATTTTAATATTATTAATATTTTTAAATGTTATAATATGGAAATCCATTCTTCTTAAAGTCTTGTAATAAAAATTTCAATTTATTTTTATGCACTCAAATTAATGGGTTAATTTTAAGCACAATTATGTGTCTATGTTTGCCTACCGTTTGCAATTTGTTGACAGCTCCGAAGCTGCGTAGCCTCCGCTGTTGCTGCTGCTGCTGCTTTTTCTTCTTCCAGCCCGGGCTGGCTTATTTTTTATCTCTTAGTTGGTTTTTTATTGAGCTTCAGTCTGGTAGTAAGACCCGAGCTTCTGCGGTAAATGGAGTTAACTTGGCCTTGTCGCACGCCAGTCTGCTTCTGACATTCGCGCGTCGCGCTCGATCGCCGCCTGAGATCGCTCCAACCATCGCCTGTGATATTACTCGCATTTATTTATTTCTTCCAAAAAAAGGGCGAAAAACTTAAACCGATTAGGTTATATATATCAGTTCGAACTTGGGCTTGGGAATTAGCAAACGCAATGAAAACGGTAATTCAAAGACAAGAGCAAGTCATTAGGAGAAGTATATATAGAAAAATCACCGAAATCGTGTTTTGACTGGAACTAATTCTCTTTGGTCACAAACCGCAATTAATTTGCCGAGTTTTGTAGATCAATTAGATATGCAAATCGGTGCGATAAAGTGGAGAACCCGAGGCAAAGTTATAAATCATTTTGAAACAAGGATAAAATAAAGAAAATTGTGTGTGTTTTTTAAACTAATTGAAGTGTCATAATTCGCTCATTTATCTTGGCTTTTATTGGCCTCCTAAAATTAATAAATCAAAGAAATAAATAATAACGTACTGAGACTAATCTCTGGCAGACATGTTGTATTATATATTGGTTTAAGGATTAGAAAACGATTTATGTTTGTTATTTGTGATGTTGGTTTTCAATATTATTGAACTCTTATTTATTGTATTAAATAATTGAATTCTTATATCAAAACTCTGTTAAAGAAATTTAAATTTATGTATGGTTATAAATACAAACCAAATATTTCTATACATAACGTTAAAGTAATGAGTTATTTATGTTTAAGACAAGAATATTTTATATTTAAAATTAATTAAATTTGTACCATATTTTATTGACCAGATAAATTACACACTCAGTCCGCTCCTGCTTCTGATAGTTACGTTCCTCCCGAGCATATCCTGGGCAGCGCCTGCTATACACCTGCGGGAGTACCCAGCGCCCGACTCCGCTCTGGAGGAGGCCTATCCCGCATCGCCCAGCCAGGTGCTGCCCATACAGCCCGTGCTCATCTACCCCCAGCCCCGCGAGAATCTCTACCAGGCCAGGAACCTGGCAGGGCGGAACAACGACCAGGACATCATCTTTGTGAAGCTGCTGCAGGACAAGTCCAGTGCCTATCGACCCAAGCAGCAACGCCTCGTTCTCGAGGAGACAAAGTCCTCGCGGCGAAAGGAGCTGGGCCTCAAGGATATCTTCTACGTGAAGGCTCTGACCAACGGCAGGTTCAGCCACGAGCGCCTCAAGGTGTACCGGGTGCCCGAGTTCTACGCCATCAGTGTGTTTAGCAACGGCGAGAAGTGATCAGCCGGATGACGAAGGAACAGGAGTAATATAAGTTATTTTTAAGGCGCTATAAATAAATACTCACCTCAGGAGAGAGCCGCTGGTTTTTATTTATATATCTTATCGGCGCCACTTTACGTTCGCGGATTTACACGCAATTTCAATTACTCATAAGCACAGGCTCAACGTGTCTGGGGCTCCAGGTCGGGCTCGGGTTCAGGTTCAGGTTCAGGTTGACTGATGGGTGTCAGCATCGCCTTGGCCATCAGGCATCAGCCAGAACATTGGTATCAACACCGCCAGCAACTGCTTTTCCCGCCACGTCAAGTGGCAATTAATAACTGTCAGTTCCGTCGATTGGCGGCGACTCTGCTGTGGCTCCATCGACATCGACCAGCTCCACCACCTTCCAAGCCCCACACTTCCGACAACAAAGAACTAATCCCTTTTGTCACTGGGCGTCACCGCGGGGCCGAGGCATTACGTCAAAATCAAAGAAAGCAACAAAAGCCGAACAAAAAACATAAATGAAAATGGAAAGGCTTTCATTCGCAAGTCGAATTCTGAATACACTTTAGGGTAGTGGAGTTTATTTATTTGTACAAAAATACCATAACAGTGCCACTGAGGTTTTTGAAGTCTTGACACGTTTCTAAAATTGTTAAATTCTTAACTCTTTTTCTTGGGTTTTATAATTTTGAGGCATAATTCTTGTAATTTAAAATTTTTACCGATTTATTTTGTGTTTTCCTCTCGATTACATACATCCCTAATTTGGAAATACCTTTCTTTTGACAGATTTATCTTTATCAAATGAAGTAACAAAGAAGTTTAACATAATATTTATTCAACCAACATTCCACCGGCCACCCCAGCAACCAACCCAGTCACCCAATCCATGTACCCGCACAAAATTCAAGAAATATGCGGGCTGTGAACAAAATAAGCTATTTCCAAATAAGCAAATAAATCACATTCCAGTCCAGCGTCCGGAGGGAGCTCTTGAACCCGTGCAGACTTTCGCCCCGCAGAGCTCGCGGCACGTTCGCGTCCTTAAAATGCGCGGAGGGCATTCGCTCCAGTTAGGCACCTCGAAAATAATAGAAAACGGCAGACAAAGGGCCCAATTGAGTTGTCACAATATTATGGTAATTTATTAATTAACTGCTAACTTTCGGCTTAAAACGATGCCATGATTAATTGACCATTAGGCGCGGTGCAATGTTCATGGACATGAGCTCCTGGAAGAGCAGCTTGGCCGCGTAGGGGAGTCGCACCTGCGAGATCTGCGTCTTGTTCTTGCAGCCCTTGCACTCGAACGTGTTGTTGCGCAGATTGGCAATGGCGATCAGGCCACAGAAATTGCAGATGTGGACGCGATACGGATCGGAGACCTCGAAGAGACGCTCCCTGAGGAACTGTGCCGCACCGTGGGAGATCTGGCAATCGCGCTCCATCTCACCGAACCGCAAGCCACCGTCGCGAGCACGACCCTCCATAGGCTGGCGGACGAGGATTTGGACGGGGCCGCGGGCCCGAGAATGGATCTTATCGTCCACCATGTGCTTGAGGCGCTGATAGTAGGTGGGTCCCAAAAACACCTTGAAATGGATGTAAAGAATGAATTAAACTACTTTTTTGCATTTTCCGCTTGAAACCTACCTGAGCATTGATCTTCCGGCCCGTGTGTCCATTGTACATGACCTCGTTGCCACGAAGATGATAGCCGTACTCTTGCAGGAACGTGGAGATCTTCTGCACGTTGACGGCATCGTTGAAGGGCGTGGCATCGCCAATCTCGCCCTTGTTGGAGCCCAGCTTGCCCTGGAGGCACTCGATCAAGTGACCGATTGTCATACGCGAGGGGATGGCATGCGGATTGATGATAATGTCCGGCGCCAGGCCCTCGCAGGTGAAGGCCATGTCCTCCTGCCTGTACTGGATGCCGCACGTTCCCTTCTGTCCGTGACGCGAGGCGAATTTGTCACCAATTTGCGGGATGCGCACCGAGCGCACTCGAATCTTGCAGAACTTGTAGCCCTCGCTGTTCAGGGTCAACATCACCTGGTCGACGATGCCGGTCTCAGAGTTTCGCAGGAACGTGGAGGCGTCTCGCTTGGCAAAACGCTTCGTGTTGCTGTCCAGCTCATCGTCATTTTCGGGCAGAGTTATAGTCTTGCCGATGACCACATCGTCGCCGGAGACACGAATTCCCGGTGCGATAATACCGTCATCGTCCAGCTTATCGTAATGGGCATTCCGCATGCCCTGGCAGGTGCCGCGATGCGGCTTCTCAAAGTTCTCCTCCTGGTCGCCCACGCGCTTGTTCTCCGAATCCTTGTACGAGCGGTAGAACACCGAGCGGAAGAATCCCCGCTCCACCGCCGAGGCGTTCAGGATGACAGAATCCTCCTGGTTGTAGCCCGTGTAGCAGAGAATGGCCACGATCGAGTTGATGCCAGCCGGGAGCTCTCGGAAGCGCAGGTACTCCATGGAACGGGTTGTGACCAGCGGCTTCATGGGATAGTACAGCACATGGGCTAGCGTGTCCATGCGCACGTGGAAGTTGGTGATGTACACGCCCATAGCTTGCTTACCTTTAGAGAAGATATATCAGGGAATAAGCGGTATGTAAACAAACAGTAAAGGACAGTAAGCTCACCCATGGCGCTTTGATAGGTGTTACGCGGACTCTGGTTGTGATCGGGAAAGGGAATAATAGACGCGCACACGCCGAGGATCATGGCCGGATGGATCTCGCAGTGGGTGTAGGTCGTACAGTAGGCATAGTCCTTGTCCTGTTTCAGGTCGTACGGCGACATGGCTATCATGACCGTCTCCTCCTCCAAAGTGTCGATGTACTCCACCACTCCGGAGGCCACCAGCACCTGCCAGCTGTAGTTGTTGTAGTCGCGCTCCTTCAGCATCTCCACATGGGTCTTCTTCAGCAGCAGCGATCCGTTCTCCACGATGAGCAGCGGCCGGCAAATGCGGCCCGCATCCGTGTAGATGCGAATCTCGCGATCTCGAATATCGCGGATCATGGACACCTCCGACACAATGATGTCCATCTGGCGACGCAGCTTGCGCAGCGTGGCCATCAGCTGCTCGGGATCCCGATGAATGCCCACCCAGCAGCCGTTTACAAAGATCTTGGTGGCGTCGGCGATGGCCGAGGGCGCAATCTCCTCCAAGTTCTCCATGGACCACTCCTCCAAGAACTCGAGAATGGGCGAGGGCTGCGATCCCACCGATATGTAGGCCATGAGGGCCAGGTTCTTCACCAGACCGACAGCGGCGCCCTCGGGCGTCTCGGCGGGGCACAGCATGCCCCACAGGGTGTTGTGCAGCTGACGGGGCTTGGCCAGCTTGCCGTCGCGGCCGATGGGCGAGTTGACGCGCCGCAAGTGGGAGAGAGTGGAGGCGAAGGTGAGACGATTCAACACCTGGGAGACACCGGCTCTCGCCTGATGGGCCTTCTTCTGGTCGCCCCAGTTGCCGGTGGCCAGGGAGTACCTCAGGCCGTCCGTTATAATGTTGGTCTTGATGGCCAGTTCCAAGTTAAAGTCCTTGCCCCGATCGATGAACTTCTGTGTGTACATGCGAACCTCCTTCATCAGATTCTTGAACAGGCCGCGGAAGAGGAATGCCAGCAGTGGCCCGGCGAGATCCAGTCGCTTGTTGCCATAGTGATCACGATCGTCGAGCTCCCTGCGGCCCAGGGAGGCCAGCAGGAGGCGATGCACCATGTAGCCGAGGAAGTACGCCTTCTTGGTCTCGCAAAAGTCCGAGACGCCGACATGGGGCAGCATTTCCTTCTGCAGGATCTCCTTGGCGTACTTTATACGCTTGTCCTTTGTGACTCCGGGCCGGGCACCGCGCGCTCCAATGAAATTCAGGGCCACATTTTGCTCCTGCACAACGAAGGCCTCGTCCAGAGATGGCTTCACCATCTCCATCATCTCGGGATCATCGAAATCGTAGATGATGTGCTCCAGAATGTCGCGATCGGCGACAAAGCCCAACGCGCGGAACACAATCATGATGGGGATCTCCTGCTTGATGTACGGCAGAATGGCGATGATCCGCTGGCCAATGGCCGACTTCTTTATGTTCTGCGATCCCCTGGCCATCATGTTCACCCACAGCGTGGAGGTGGGGCGCGAGCTGTGCTCCAGACACGACCGGATCTCCGTCTTGAAGGCATACTTGCCGTCCTTCATGCTAAACACATACACCGTATTCGTGGCCATCTTCTCCTGCGCGATCAGCACCTTCTCCGAGCCGTTGATGATGAAGTAGCCGCCGGGATCCAGCGGGCACTCGTTCAACTCCGTCAAATCGCGATCCGTGAGCTGGGAGAGCAGGCAATACGTGGAGCGCAGCATGATGGGTATCTTGCCGATGAAGGTCTTCTGGTGCTGCGTCTCCACGGGATCCATGCCCTCCACATTCTTTGTCTTGGTAATGTCCACGTAGAGCGGAGCGGAGTAGGTGAGGTTGCGCAGACGCGCCTCATTAGGCATCATGGGACTGGGCGAGCCGTCCTTCTCCCAGTGCGTCGGCTTCGACAGGTAGATCTGTTCGAATTTCAGCGAGAAGCGCGGCGGCGTCTCCACCTCGCCGGAAGTGTGCTGAGCCTCTGCCTGCAGCTCAATCGCCGGCGAGTCCTCCACAATGCGCTGCACCGACATCTGGATGAACTCGTCGAAGCTGTCCAGCTGCTGGCGCACCAAGCCCTTCTCGTCGAAGTACGCATTGATCACGATCCAGCAGGCCTCCTGCCACAGCTCGTGCGAGATCTCCTCCGCGTTCTCCTCCTCGTACATCTCTGTAAATGGTTTATTATGTTAACTGAAAGCCTAAAAACTTAATAAATACAGCGCAGCCCTAGCGCTCCCGGCGCCGCCATGTTACTTTTTTTTCTTCACGCTGCCACTTCTTGGCCAATTCTTATTTTACCTTCCTCGTTGTCGTACATCATGCTGTTGCGTTTTGAAAGTGCTCAGGGGCACTCAAGTATCAAATTAAATAAAAATTTCCAATATTTTGATCAATATACTAGTTAAAACTTGGAAAATTTCACAACAAACGTTTTGGCACCGCGTTTAGCGGCGTGCGTTGTTGTTGATTTGCGCTAGAGATGGCACTCCGTTAGATATGTGAAAAATATATCGGAAGTATATGGCGTTTAAGTTTTAGCTCGAATTTAAGAAAATTCAATCAATTTAAATAACAAGGAATTAGTATGAAGCATTTTGAAGGTTTATTTGATTAATAAAAGATCAAATAAACCTCCCAAATGCTTTATATTAATTCCTTGTTTTTTTTAATTTTAATTTAAAATATCATTGTCATAACATCGATAATACTTTCGATAACTTCGATTGTTTTTATCAGATTTATAGCCAGATTGTTTTTAAAAATCCCGCTAAATTTATTGTATAAATTAATGCTGACTATTTTTACAAATAACTTTTAAAATAATAAAAAAATTATAAGTTATTATATTTAATTAATTATATTATAAGTTCCCAGCTTACACAAGCTAACTCACAGCATATTCTCCTCTTTTCGAACCGGATTAGAGTTCGAATTTCAAGCGAAGATTTCACGGTGTATTGACTTTTATAAGAAAGCATTCTCTTGCTAAATCATTATTTCACAGAAAGCATTCTAGCCTAAAGTGTTCTTACTTGTTTTAAAATGAAAATAAAACTTTAAATAAAACCCAAATACGCTTTCGCATAGCAAAATCAACGATTTTATTGAATCAATACAATTACAAAAATTAACT
Organism: Drosophila watanabei; assembly: GCA_008042575.1. Classification (NCBI taxonomy): domain Eukaryota; kingdom Metazoa; phylum Arthropoda; class Insecta; order Diptera; family Drosophilidae; genus Drosophila; species Drosophila watanabei. The sequence continues at coordinate 85,817 of VNJS01004114.1, read as the reverse complement.
GCGACACTCAGTCAGCGGAATCGGTTTACAATTTATTAGCAGAAATCCAGATGGAACGTCAACTTAGAATGGAAACCCAGTGGAATCGTTGCCATTGGCGTTGCCGTTGACAGTAACCGGAGCGAACTGGACGAGCGCCTTGATGCGGCGCAGTAGCGAGGCATTGAAACCCTTGCACTTGACGGTGTAATCCTCGCTGGCGGTTATCAGCTGCGTGCAGAAGGTCTCGTTGAAGGTGGAGATGAGCAGCTGCTTCAGCTGCACGATCTCGTCCTGCGAGGCATTCAGCACAGACACATTGGACCCGCCGCCGCCGTCCATCAGGTTGCTCTCGTTGATGGCGTTCCGATTCTCGGTCGCATGGACAACGGCGTTGCGCAGGTAAAAGTCCAGGTGGATCCACAGCAAATATAAATTCTGCTCGGCAATGAAGACAGCCTGCATCAGTTCGCTGCGCTTCTCGTTGTGCCGCTGGCTCAGTTCCAAGAAGCTTTGCTTGCCTGTGGAAATAATAATAATTTCATAATTTATAATTTCTTTAAATATCAAAAACTGATATCGAACTCACCGCTGGGACCGAAACTGATGTTGGGCAGGGAGGCGCGCTGCTGGAGCAGATTGTCGGCAATGGACTTCTGCGAGAGGTAGTAGCTGATGGAGCCCTTCAGCTGGTTCAGGATGGTGTGCATTATGGAGGTCAGCTTCTTGCCGTCCTTCTTGCCAGTTCTGGAAAGAGATATTTGAATAAAGGAGTTGCTCTTTTAAGGGATCCCCAGACTCACAGTGGCGTGACGTTGTTGATGATGGTGGTGAGCAGGTATTTGGAGGTCATGCTATCCTTGACGTGGCTGGTGACCGCGTTGCGACAGTACAGCGACAGGTTGGCGGCAATGTCCAGAAAGAACTTGACGTGCTGCTGCGTTTTGCCGGCCTCGGCCAGTTCGGCGGCGTGCACCTGCTCCTGCTGCAGCATGCGCCGGATGGTCGCCTCGTTGACGGAGAAGCGGCCAAACACAACGATCATCAGCTGCTGCAGACGTCCCAGGCGATTGCGCAGCTCCATGTCGTTCTCCACATCCAGACTATCCTCCAGAGCCGTCACCTGGTGCGTCGTGGTGCGGGCAAACAAGCTCGTGATGGCGGCCAGCTGCCGCAGGTGACCCAGGTCCATGAAGGGCGTGGCTGTGCGCAGCATGGCCTCCACCATGTCGATGTGGGCGAACAGGAAGTTGAGCACCTGCAACGCAGCCGAGTTGTTGTGCGATCCCAGCGAGTTGACGATGGCATCGCAGAGGGACAAAGCTGGCAGCAGAATGGCACGGAAACGCTCGTCCAACGGCGGTATAAAGGCCTTCGGCTCGTCGCGCCTCAGCTCGCTGGCCTTGAGGTCCGGCTGCAGGTCGTACACGCGCATGTTGGACAGCACCCCCAGGGCCCGCTCGCCGAGGAGCAGGCGGGCGCCCAGCTCCGTGTTGGCCATGCGCGTGAAGAAGGTCATGTGCGACTCGTACACGTACAGCGGACGCATGTGGTCCGGCACCGGCTGCAGGATGCTGCACAGCGCCTCATCCGACTTGGCCAGGCTGTCGAGCATGTGCTTGAGGTAGCCGCGCATCGTCACGAACTCGCTCAGCGTGCTCACCGCATGCAACTCGGATATCATGTCGAGGCAGGACAGCGACAGCATCCGACACACATCGTGTCCGGTCACCGCATCGTGACAGATGGTCTCGATTAGCTTCTCGCCAAACTGACCAATCACCGCGGCCGCCATCTCCCTCAGCTGCTGGCGGTCGTCGCGGCGCAGGTCAATGCCACTCATCCGAGTGCTGTCCATGCGACTGGCGACTCTGTAATGAATATAATGAATGTCATGTCAAGCTCCTCCTCCGCAAACTTACGTTTCGTGGAACTCCTGCTCTTCGTCGCTGCGCAGCCGCTTCACAATCCGCAGACAGTTGAGCAGGGCGCCGTACAGGTTGATGCGCAGCTTCTGCGACTTGACCTCGCTGATCATGATCCACTCGACCAAGCGCTTGAGGATGATCCGCAGGTTGTTGCTGCTGGCCCCGGAGGAGCCGTTGGAACCGTTCTCTGCTCTGGCGAGGCCTAAACTCTTCTTGGCCTGAGCCTGAGTGTCGTTGGGGTTGGAATTTAGATCGGGCTGATCATCAGACCGATCCTCGATCTGGTAGCAGCAGTAGCGGAGGTTGGCCAGGAGCAGCAGCACCGTCTCGCTGACCTGAATAGAGATCTCGATGATCGGCTGGATGGGCTGCACCTTGATCATGACCTTCTCCACAATGTCCACGATGTGCTGGCGTCGCAACGCCAGCGGCAGGACGGCGTCGGGCATGCTGCTGAAGAAGACCTGCACCAGCTGGCCCCAGGCCTCCACGAAGGCCAGCGTGGCGCTGCGCTGCGTCCGCATCTGGTTGAGCCTGATGGCGTGCTGCAGCAGCACGGCAATCTCCGCGGTAATCGCCTTGCGCTGTCCACTGGCTATCGTGCTCTGAACGAGCCGCAGCTCGTCGTACAGGATGTCGTGCAGTTGACGAATGTTGATGAGGTTAGCCGGCAAATTGGTCCCCGCCTTGCCTGTGCCCTTGCCGGCGCCCACGCAGTCCCGCAGCAGAGTCTTTGTCAGCTGCGAGTCGAAGAACTCCAGGCGCGGCAGGTCGTACGAATCAATGTCCAGGCAGAGGCAGTCCAGCAGCCGGTTGACATGCAGTCCCACCGCAGTTTCCTGCAACAGCGTCGGCGGCTTCAGGCTGCTTCCTCCCGTGACCGATAGCGGTGGTGCCCCGGCTCCTGGTCCCAGCATCCCACCGCCTGGCAGGAGGTCCATGGCAAAGAAATTGGATGCCGGCAGATCCATGGGCAGGGCATGGCCCGAGCGCTGAACATCCGAGCCGGCGGCGCCCATAAGCAGGATGTCGCAGAGCAGCTTGTAGCGCGTCGTCTGGCCGTGCGTCGCCGCTAGCTTCACCTCGATGGCCACGCAGGTCAGCAGGTGGCTCATGGCGTGCAGAACGTGATCCTCGCGGTGCTGGCGGAAGGGCAGCGAGTTGAGGTGACGCAGCAAAAAGTCGTTGCAGGTCAGGCGGAAGTAGCGCAGGATCGTCTCCGAGGTGCGGCGATTGGCGCAGAGGCCGTGGAACAGGCGGTAGATCCGCTCCACGATGCTCGCCGTGTGCTCGCAGTAATCCTCGCTGTGTCGCTGTTGCTGTGATGACAGAAAGAAGGATGCTTAGCAAAAGAAACCAGGAATCTCCGAACTCACCTCCAGGTACTTCTCCAGCAGCAGGACGAGCGAGTTGACGCAGGAGCCGTACATCTCGATGCCCAGGTGCTGCTTCTCGTTGGCCATAAAGTCGCGCAGGACGTCCACGCCGAGCAGGAAGTAGACAAAGTTCGGCAGCTGCTGGCTGAGATTCATCTCGAAGAGATGCACTATCGCCTCCTTCAGCTGCAGCTCAATGCGCGCCGGCTTGCGCTCCAACTGAAGCTCCTCCTCTCCCCCGTAAAGCTCGACGCGTGTCTCCGTCTCGGTGCGCTCCTTGTCGCCTTGGCCAAAGCCCAGGAACGGCACGTGATCGTTGAGCGCCAGCTGGTCGAGCAGATCGTCGCTGGGGTGGCTCACCCGCACGTCCATCTCCAGGCACTCGATGAAGCCCTGGCGGATCTCCAGCTTCTCGGTGCTGTTCTGGGCGTACATGCTGAGGATCTGGGCGGAGACGTTGGGCAGCTGGGTGACCGCCTTCAGGATCTTGACGGCGGCCAGGGTGTGGCGCGGCAGCCAGCTGTTGTAGGTCACGAACTTGACAATGTTGAGGACGTGGTCGGGCTTGCGGCTGCGCGGATTGAGGTCCAGGAGCATGCGATTCAGTCCCGACAGCTGAATGGGACAGTTGGCCGCCGAATGGGCCTCGAAGAACTCGTTCTGCTTGGCCAGCGCCGCCTCGAGCAGCAGGAGGGCGTAGAGGGAGCACTCCTCGAGCAGTTCCTTGCCCCTGAAGCGATTGTAGTTGTCCAGGCGCTCGCGCGCCTCCTCCACGATCATCAGGAGCAGCCGCAGCACGTCCGACTTGACCTGCAGCTGCAGCATGATGTGGTAGCCGGGATACGGATGCTCCTCGCGCATCTCCTGGAAGTCGGAGGGACGCGGCCGGTACGTGGCCAGCAGGAAGTAGAGCAGCTTCAGGCACTGGGCGCCCACCTGCCACTTCTCGGCGGGATCCTTGTACGCCCGATTGTAGAACTTGAGCAGCACGGACTCCAGCACGAAATTGAGGTACGAATCGTAGCCCGGCTTCCGCGAGCCAACGCCCAGACTCTTGGGCATGTGGCCGGTCATGAGGGTGTAGAGCAGCTGCAGGATGCCCCTGGTCAGCTTGTAGGACTCCAACCGACTCTCGTTCTGCTCAATCTCCTCGGTCAGGCTGCACTGGCCGTAGCTGCTCGCCGTGGGTATCGTGGCTATGATCTGCGAGTCCTCCAGATGGAACCAAATGGCGCGCGCCGTCTCCCTCGACCTGGCCAAGGCAGCCAACGCCGTGAGGATCTCCGCCTTGAGGATAAGCGGCGTGGAGCAGGCCACCAGGCCCAGCAGCACCTGCGGCACCTGCCAGTTGGGCTGCTCGCAGATCATGAGCCGCGAGATCTCGTCATACTCGGCCACAGCCTGAATGATGCCCATCACGGCCACCAGGTGCTCCGTTTCCCGCTGCGTGATGGAGCGCGGCACGGAGCGGCTGCGATAAATCGTGTCGCCGGCGGTGCTGATGTTCGTGTTGAAGTCATTTCGCATTAGACTGCAAATTAAACGAAATTTTAATGAAGTAAATTTAATTTCTTTAGAGGAAAGTCCTGTAACTCACTTGTAGTAGTTCCCCAGCGTGGTAAAGAAGTGATCCCAGCTCACGGCATAGGTGGCGGTGGAGACCTGGGGATGCTTCAGCATATTGAAGGCGCAGCGGGCGGAGAACTCGGTGCGCGTCAAGCCGGTGATCATCTTTAGGTAGGACTTGAAGAGCGTCTGCGGAAGCAGCTCGCTGGCCAAGCTGATGAACTTGAACAGGGACACGGAGCGCGAGGTGTTCTTCAGGGCGGCCGTGGGATCGCTGGGGCCCCAGTACTCGTTGCAGAGCCTTATGGTCACCCGGGGATCGCCGTACAGCTTGGCCACGCACAGCATGAGCACCTCGTAGTTGGCGTCCAGATTCGGCGGCGGCTCGAGGCCCTCGTTCAGAAAGCTGATCACCGTGCGCGCCGACTCGTCCGCCCGACCCCGCAGCTCCGAGACCTTGGCATGCATAAAGTCGATGAAGTCGGTGATGTGCAGGTGCACGCGGCGGTAGATGAATTCGGTGCTGTGACAAGATATTAAGGATATTAAAGATAAGTAAATAATTACAAGAAGCACACTCACGTGTACACCAGATCCTTCTCCAGCAACAGCCGGTAAAAGAAGGCAAACACGCTGGCAGCAAGGGCTTCGTCTATGAGCTGCTCGTCCCGGTTTATCACCGGCAGAGCGGCCGCCTGCAGCTGGCTGGGAGCGTGCCGCAAGCTGGCCAGCGTCAAGCCAAAGCTGTACTTGATGACGGCGTCCAGGCGGGGAATCTGCCAGCTGTTCTGCGCATACAGCGCGTCCAGGAAGCTCTTGGCAAACTCCGGATCGCTCAGAATGGGCAGGCGGCCGGTCAGCGGATTGTTGTGATCGGTGACCAGGAGCACGGAGGTGTCGTACGCGTACAGCAGCGCCATCAGCATGATCGTGGTGATGTCATCGATGTTGCCGTCCGCATCGGTGGTCTTTCGATTGGCTAAAAGCTGCAGCAGGCGGATGGCAATGGGACGGGGAAGGCCGCGCTGGGCGGACCAGTGGAACAAGGCCATGGCCAAGGCACGCTGAATGTCCTCGTACAAGCCCAGCACCTGGTTCTGGTGCTTCTTGGAGCCGAAGGCGCGGTTCTTGGTCAGCAGGATGCACTAAAAGAATAAAAATTAATAAATGCAAGGACCAGCTCCCAATTCAAAGCCCACCTCCTTGTCCAGATCCATCTCCTCGAGCAGCTCCAGCAGGCGCCCCAATATGTTCGAGTCCTCCACCAGATTCTGGGCATAGTTTGTGACCAGGCAGGTCACCTCCCTGGGCAGCTCCGTGCTCCAGGAGACGCCGCTGACCGCCTGGAACATGTCGCGCAGCGCACAGCTGATGGCCTTGCGGCCGTCGTAGTACAAAAGCACGGCCACCAGGCCGCGCGGCAGGCCCGGATGATGCATCTGCTGCCGCTGGGCGGTGTACAGCAGCTCCATGGCGAAGACCTCGTCCAAGTCGAACATGTCCGACAAGATGAAGGCCTCGTCTATGAGGTCCTGCGAGAGGTGCATCTTGCGCGTCTGCCCGGGCATTGTGACGCCATCGTTCTGCACATTTCGCAGATGATTCCGGCTCTTCTCGCTCTTGGGCTAGCGGGGATTAGGAGTCGGATAAAGTTAGGTTATAGTCACAGGAAAGCCGCTGCTTATGCTCACCGGATTGCGCAGAAAGTTGGTAAAGTTCTGTTTGTACTTCTTGAGGCACAGCTCCAGGTCCGAGGTGACGCCGCTCTGGCTCGCCATGGCCTGCCGAAACACGCTGTAGAGGTGCTTGTACGGCGTCCACATGTCCTCGGTAACACCTGGAAGGAGTAGAATCCGGCAACAGGTCAACTAAATGGCTCCACCTGCGGCTCCAGGCGGCCCCAAGCCCCACTTACCATCCATTTTGCTATTATTTTCTTCCGCAAGCCGGCGTCTGGACAACAAAACGCGGTAGAGCCAATTCCTATACAACACTGGACACTGACCGATCACATTTACTGATAACGATAACTTATCGGTTGTTGTAAACGCCTATCGAAAAGCAGCTGATTTTTGTTTTTATTTTTCCACGTTATTCAACGTCCTTTTTGTATTATAAAAATGAGTTTTCTGAGAAAAGGACACCGACTACTAATCGCTGGCATCCTGCCGGCCATTGAACGCAGCCCGGATGATATTGTGGACAAGGAGAACAAGACCTACAAGGCATACCTGGCCAGCAAGCCGCTGGAGGAGACCGGCCTGGAGCGACTGAAGCATATGTTCTCCATCGAGTTGGTTTTGATGATTTCTACGAAATCTATTATAATAATAATATTATTTCCACTCGTTCCAGTGAGTTTGGCAGCATATCCTCCGAATTGAACTCCATTTACCAGGCTGGCTTCCTGGGCTTTCTGATCGGAGCGATTTACGGCGGTGTTACACAATCGCGCGCCGGCTACATGAACTTCATGGAGAACAACCAGGCCACAGCCTTTAAGTCGCACTTTGATGCCAAGGTGAGGCTTTAATTTCTCACGAGATATTTATAAATAAAGTTTTTTTCCAATTAATTTGCAGAAAAAGCTACAGGATCAGTTTACAGTGAACTTTGCCAAGGGCGGCTTCAAATGGGGCTGGCGAGTGGGCCTCTTCACCACCTCTTACTTGTGAGTTTCCTGGAATGCATCTCTGTACCTTTCTATTAGTTTACTACCCTTCACAGCGGCATCATCACCTGCATCTCGGTTTACCGCGGCAAATCCTCCATTTACGAGTACCTGGCCGCAGGCTCCCTTACCGGGTCGCTGTACAAAATGAATCTGGGATTGCGCGGCATGGCAGCGGGCGGCATTATCGGTGGCTTCCTGGGCGGAGTGGCGGGAGCTACATCCCTGCTGCTGATGAAGGCTTCCGGCACATCCATGGAGGAGGTGCGCTACTGGCAGTACAAGTGGCGGCTCGAGCGCGACGACAACATTCAGCAGGCAGTCAAAAAGATGACCGCGGGCGAGGAACCAGAGCTGTTCAAGGTTCACGACCAAAAGATGCCCGAGGAGCAGCCACAGGTGTCCCTGGAGTCAGTCAAGTAAGACACAGCGATGTCAAGTGTAACCTTAGTTGAGTTTTTTATTAATTTAATTTAAATTTAAATAAATTGCAAACATGTCCTTCTAAACTTTAAACATGGAGACAAGACAAGACAGTTAAGGAAGACGCCTCCACTGGCAAGAGGGCACAAAGTAGACACAGAAAGACAGATGAACACGAAACTCTACTTTGAGTACAATAAATTAAATGCTGTGAGGAACAGACGGTTTGATGGTTGAATACATTTTAGAATTGACTCGGATTCAGACTTAGTCCTCGGTGGTGGGACGCGTGAGGCGCTTGGCGCCGCGATTCGGTGGCCCCTTGGGCTTGGCAAAGGCCGGCCGATGCAGGATCTTCTTGGGATGCAGCTCCTCCTGCAGATAGGCCTCGGTCAGCTCGCTGCCGCTGTCGATTTCCAACTAAAATCAAAGTTTACAATAATTTACTTCTTCCAGCCATAAAATCCCGACTTGAACCCACCTTCTTGACGATTTCAACGCCCAGGGAAGCTAGCTGCTCTAGGAAGGGCGCCTTGCAGCTGGAGTACATCATGCGCTCGCGCACCGAGCAGGAGTAGCCGGGCATCGAGTAGATGAACACGTACGACTCCAGGTAGTCGCCCTCGTGCGTGTGCCGGAACTGGAAGAGATGGTAGCGGGCGTGGTCCTCGGGCACCTGCTTGGGCAGATCGGAGAGCTCCACCTTGGCCGCGTGGGAGACGTGGATGCGCTCCTCCTCGAGGTCGATGCGGAACTGCAGGTAGTCGTAGCTGCCGCGCACCAGGTCCTGGACGGCGGCCAGCGTGGCCTCGCTCAGCGGACAGTTGACGCCGCCGAGCGTCTGGTGGCGCGTGTTCGTGCTGATCTCGGTGTGCACCTCCGTCTTGCGCAGCTCCTTCAGCTCCTCCTCGCGCATGGTAAGCGGGGCGGGGGCCGCGAACTCCCGCTTGTGCCGCCGGTAGCCCTCCAGCGTCGTCTCGTCCAGCGTGGTGGCGTGCAGCTCCTCGGTAATGTACGCCGACCCGAACTCCGTCTTGAGCGTGGCCTTCGTGCTGGCGTAGACCATCTTCTGCCGGATGCTGGCCGTGTCCGGCGTCCAGCTAATGAGCAGCCAGCCGTGTCCCAGCGGTATCTTGGCGTCCAGCCGGTACAGGATGTAGCAGGGCACATCGGCCTCCAGCAGCGGAGCCACCAGCTTGTCAAAGTCCCGCTCCCAGTCCTTCTTCGCCTCCGCCGTGGCCCCGCAGCTCAGCTGCTCTGTGAACAGAAAGGGTGCAGCCGGAAGCGGCGTTATCTTAGTATATAATTTTGTGTATATATCAACATACCGTTCTCGATCGTCACTTTTATCACACGATATTTGTCCTTTTTCGCCTTGCCGAAGACCTTGGCCAGCTGCTCGTTTGCTGGAATTGCAGATGGAAATATGTAGAAGCCAATTAAGGCGCCCCTGGCATTTACCAACCTCTGATTCCTGTTTGGTGGGACATTTTTGGCAAAGAAAATATTTATTTTCGAACAAATTTCTATATTACTCACAACCAGTGTGCCAAAGTGCAATATCGAGGGAATACCAAAAATAGTGTGCAGCAGTGCTTAGTTATTAGCTATTAAAAAAACTAATGGAAATTGCTTTCATTATATTATATAAGCTTCATTAACTCTTTAAAACTGAAATAAACAAATAAATAATGGTTAAACTTCATGCAAAATTATAGTTTTTTGATATTAAATAAAGATATTCAAGCCTGTATCTAGATCTCGCCCAAAAATAGCTAAATTCCTACCACTGTTCTCAAAGCAGTGTTGCAAAACGCTTAACTTTGTTCTTAAAAAAAACATATAGCGATTCGATTGGGGAAAATGTAAAGAAAAATTGCATTTAACTGCATTTAACGTGTACCAATTAGCCCGGAAAAGCCTCTGCAGTGCAATTGCTTAGTCAATAAAGTGAGTGCTGGTGAAAATTCGGCCTCTTAAAGCGCCCAATTGCTCATTTGGGGCGTCGCTGGCGTCGACGTCGGCAGAGAGCGGAAGTCACGCCCCAAGTGTGTTTACGGGCGTGGAAAGTGCGGAAAATGAGAGGAAAAACTATAATATATGCTCCCCCCTTCCCCCTTAGCATCCATGCCCATGTTGACCGAAGCCCCCATGGCCAGCGAGAACATCATGGACGAACTAGCCTCTCTGATACGCACCGAGATCCCCGACGGCCGCCAGAGCCTGCGGGACAGCTACACGAATCTGGAGCGCGTGGCCGACTACTGCGAGGACACGTACTACCGCGCCGAGAACAAGAAGGCGGCGCTGGAGGCCACCAAGAACTACACCACCCAATCGCTGGCCAGCGTCGCCTATCAGATCAACACGCTCGCCTACAGCTACATGCAGCTGCTGGAGCTCCAAGCCCAGCAGCTCGGCGAGATGGAGTCCCAGATGAATCACATCGCCCAGACGGTGCACATACACAAGGAGAAGGTGGCCAGAAGGTAAGTCTGCGCGAGAAATGAATTGCAAACAAAGAATTATTGCTGATAAATCACCTGAGGTCACAATTTTCCGTGGTTTTTAAAGCTATTTGCAGTTTGTCTTCGGATTTCTTGATACATTTCGTTGCTCTTAAGATTACTTTCTTAGTTTATAATCACAATTTGTTTTAATTCCAATTTTACGATAACATTTCTCAGCTTTCTCCCCATTTGGTTGCCTTAAAGATTACTCTCTTACTTACTTTATAATCACAATTTTATTTTATTAATAATTTTATAACATTTTTCATTCTGCCCAAAGAGAAATTTATTGAGAGATTACTTTCTTATTTACTTTATAATCACACTTTGTTTTATACAAATTTTTACGATAATATTCTTCATATTTCTCCCCAAACAGAGAAATTGGTGTTCTGACGGCCAACAAGGTGAGCTCGCGCCAGTTCAAGATCGTGGCCCCCATCAATCCGGAGAAGCCCATCAAGTATGTGCGCAAGCCGATCGATTACTCGATTCTGGACGAGATTGGGCATGGCATCAACTCGGCCTCGCATCCGCAGGCGCGGCAGAAGCACCGCGGCTCCAGCCACGGTTCTGTGCAATCCCTGGTGCCGTCGTCCTCGGTGGTGGGTCCGCCGCCCACCACTAAGCCGCCGACACCGCCGCAAATGTCGCGGGGAGGCGGTGGCAATACCGGGACTTTGGGCAAATCGGTTAGCAATACCGGGACGCTCGGCAAGAGCTCCCGGGAGTATCGCACGCCGCCGGTGGTCAATCCGCCGCAGGTGCCCTCGCACTATGCCCCCAACTATCCCATCGGGCATCCGAAGCGCATGTCCACAGCCTCGTCGGTAACAACTACCACCACGGGCGGAGGAGCGGCGGGCAACGAGCGGGCAGCCGGGTACAGCGCCCTGCCGATGCCGCCCAGCCAGCAGATAGCCACGCACGTGAACCTGCCGTCGGCGGGCATGATGCAGTCGCTGCCGCCGCCACCGCCCACAACCTATGACGATCGGAGCAGCATGCCTCGTGAGTTGACTGACTGAATGATTTCGTAGATTCTTGAATAACTTTCTTGGGTTTTTCAGCTGCTCCTCCCTCGCCGTTGACGGTGTCGCAGCACGAGATGACCGAGCAGAGTCACATTGGCATGCACACTCTCGGTCGCAACATCAACAGGTAAGTCTTATATCTATAATCTCGTTTTCTGTGTGTCAAGTAACTCATTTCATGTTGTTGTTCTCTGTGCAAAATCCAGGAATCCAAATCGGTAAATTGCATGTTTTCTTTTGGCTTTAAACAGTTGATAAGTTTCTTATTTTTTCTCCCGAAACAGAAATCATTTCAGCTTGAACTTTGCACGTCCCGGCTCGCAGTCGCCGCCCTTGCCGCCTCCGCCGCCGCCGGAGGATGAGCACCAGGACTTTGGGCGACCGAGGACTTCGACGGGACCGCAGCTGGCGCCCATAGTGCCCGAGGACCAGAACCTGCCCGGCTGGGTGCCCAAGAACTTTATAGAAAAGGGTAAAGTAATAAAAAATGCTTTAAAAACTTTATTAATTAATTGATTTCATAAACAGTGGTGGCCATTTATGACTACTATGCCGACAAGGACGACGAGCTGAGCTTCCAGGAGAGCTCGGTGCTGTACGTGCTCAAAAAGAACGACGATGGCTGGTGGGAGGGCGTCATGGATGGGGTCACCGGCCTGTTTCCGGGCAACTACGTGGAGCCGTGTGTCTAAAGCCTACTCTAAATATATATTCTACACACACATGCCAACAACATTACAATAATCAGCATTATCTGGTCTGTTTCGGTCTCTCCGAATCCTCGAGAAGGTGAAACAGACTCGTTTGACAATGACGATAACAATTTTGAGCATATTGATAAGGACAATTTATACAATTACAGCGAAGAGAGCGCAGAGAATTCCATTAGCATTCAGCCCACTGCATTTAGTCTAATATAAACACAGGATTCCCAGGACTTGCACTACTTGGGAGCCAAAAATAACGCTGCCACGAGGGGCGTTAGTTCCAAAAGTGTTCCACGTAGACGAATTCAGTCCAATTACTTTAAATATTTGATCGCCGTCGCTCTGTGTTTGCCTTTTGCCTAAGCCCTCGCCCTCGCCCGTATCCGTATGTCCGTAGGTTATATAAATTTCAGTTAGCTTTGAATACTCGAGTATTGTCCGGTTTTACGAACCTTATTTGCCGAGCAGCAGCAGCAAAGGAATCAAATCAAACTTATATACACTCAAGCACACGCTCTACTTTATATGGTAACAAATAATAGCTAATAAAAATTTCAATTACCAAACCGCAAGTCCTTGTTCCTTGTTCCGTGTAATTTGCGTTTCGCTCGCGCTGACCTTCTCGTGAGCCGGATGCCCATAAAAAGCAAATCCCGGTAATTGGGGCAAGGCTCCGTTTCAAATTCGAAAATCGAAATCTGGAATGCAAATTTCAAGGCACTTTGAGTGATGCCTTGAAATATTTACAAATGCCACACACTAAACACCAAAAACCTAGTTTTAAGGCGTCAATCATCTTCGACACGCCGCCCACTTACAGCCTTTGTTAAGTGAGAAAATTTTAGGTCTTGAAGCATATTTTTTGTGCTAAAAGTAGGGCTTTGGTTGTGTAGCAAAGTAAGTAAAGTTTTCAGCTTTTTAAGCATTATTTTCGCCCACAAATATTATCAAGGAGTTATTACTCACAAGTTGACGTGGCGGAAATGCCACACACAGAAAAAGAAACTCCGAGTGCCTGCCATGATTTGCATAAAATGTGCTAAAACGTTGTGGAAATGCCTTTTATTTGTCCAACAATTATTAAAGTGGACCTCAACAAACAGCTGGCAACTTGGGGCCAGAAGAAATGTATGCAAAATGGCGCATTAGCATTTCAACAATTCCGAAAAAGGCAAAAGGAACGCGACCAGCAACACAATTGATTGTTGTTGAGCTGCCGTGCCAAGAGGAGGAGTCAGCAGTCAGTCAACCCCCCAAAGCTCACCTGCCACTGCTCCTGCTCCACTCCTTCCTGCCACCCGCAGGACATGCCTATAATTTCGTTAGTTTCTGACCGCGGCCGAGCCTCGGACCTCTATTCAGTTGAGTTTGTTACGTCGACGCGAATGGTTCTATCCGAAACGAGCCTGCCATTTCGGTTATTTTTTGCACAAAACTCCAAAACGGAAGCAAGTTCGTCCTTTCGGTCCTTTGGCGTGTTAGCCGGAAAGTTAGCCCGAGCGGGGATAAAGTGCAAAACAAAACAAAACTATTTGTAAGTCGCGCTGCAGAGGTGCTTCTGAAAAGTTCTCTTTATCAAAATGTTTGCTTTACATAATCTTCGGAGTCGGTGCCGCATTTAATTGACCCACTTGGAGCCGGATTTGCCCCGCAAGTGTAAAATATTACATTATTTCATGTCGGGATTGGGGCCACAGCTTGCCCTGCCTTTGGGGCCACTTTGTGGCGAAACACTGCGGAATAGTTAACCCACTTAGTGGGCTAACCAAGTTACCAGGAGAGTTCTGCGGCACGCACAGAGCACTTTCCCGCGAAGGTTACTTGCATAGCATCCTATGTGGGTTTCCCTAAGAGCTGACGTCACACTGAGGCCAGAGTATGTGCAACTTGTGGTCACTACTCCACTTGATGTTGCTCTAAAAATAAACCCGAAAGGAAAGGGAAATGGCTGCGGGGTAATTAAGTCGTCTCCAGGTCACTGGGGCCATCAATCAAGCAACGCTGCGTATACGCAATGTCGTCGCCAGGCAGGCGGAGTAATAATTACAGTCCGGCGATTTCTCGGTTTAGGTTTACCCTGCTCAGATTTTGTTAACTCAACTTTTGGGACTTTGTGGAAGTAACAACACAACAAACAGAACGTAATTCCCAAAGGTGAATTTGGATGTCGAATGGAGTCTACGATGGTGATTTTGTTGGGACTCTGGAACCATCTTTTAAGACTTATATTGGAACTTAATACCTTCTCCTGTTTTCAGTACTCTTTCTGACAAGATCTAAGCTTACTATTTATGCTTTAAATCCTGGCTGAGAACTTAGAGGGACTTACAGCTTCCAGACAAGCTTCAAACTTGATCTTAATTAACACTTTGAGCACAGAAAACCATTTAATTTCTAGTTAATTTATACAAACTTTCTTGGTAAACCAAGGAATAGCTAAAGAGGAATAAGAGGTTTGGTATCCTGTTTATTTTGAAATCCAATAAAGTCAAAACCATTTAATAAATATGTGGCACTAAAAGTAATGCTTATTAACACTTTAAGCACAGAAAACCAATCAATTTCTAGTTCATTTATTTAAGCTTTCTTTGTAAAACAGAAATCCAATAAACTTAAAATCATTTAAAAATATGTGGCACTAAAAATAACGCTTATTAATGTGCTATTTATTTGGTGACCTCTTTGACAAGATATATATATATCCAATATATAGCAAAGCAATTTGTCAATGTTTATTGGTCTCTTTTGTGTCGATGAGATCCCAATCTCGAAAGTCCTGTGTTTGCTTAGGAATCCTCTTTGTTAAAGGCACCTCAATCCAATCAAGTCACTCGACTCGAGTTAAAAGGGAAATATCCTTCATCATTTGTCTGGACTGTCTCTCCCTCGAAAAGCAAACTCATTAGCGATAAAGAGTCTGTCACACGCGTTATTACTTAGCCAGGAGACCAGCCCCTAACTTTATCCTTTATACAGGGTTTTCCCCAACGAAAGAAAAAAGCTTTCATAGGTTCCAATTCCCCGCCCAAATTGGCCCAGTTCCCACTCCAGATATTCACTAATGAGCTCCGGATTGTGACCCAAACAATGAGCCACGCCCTCGTAACTCCCAAATGGGGTTCACTAGCCGACACATAAATATCTGTGCAAGTAAAGCAAATCAAAACGTGGACATACCGAAGCATTAAAAAGCATTAACAGAGCCAAAGGATATAGGGTAGTCACCCCACTAAGCCACCTTTCCAGGTCCTCGTCCCTCCACAGAAGTCCTGCGACTTTCGTGTCGTGTCTGCCGGCAATTTACACAAATTCAATGAACGACAAAAGTCCGGCAATAGAATATGAAACGAGAACTGGCAAAAGTGTTGAGCTCTCGGGTCTCCCCGAGTGGACAAAGTTGGGTTCACCTGGGCGCTCATTAAAGACCTCGAATCGATTTTGTTACATTATCGAATTAGTGGCAATGGAATCCCTTTAAGAGTGTTGTGTCCTTTGTGGGAGGGAAATGGGGGAATAGCTAAAGAGGATTAAGAGGTTTCGTATCCTGTTTATTTTTTACTTACAAAATTATAAAGTAACGAAGTCCTTCTAAACTAACAGCTTTTATAAACTGTAAAGCATAAAGTATTCTAATATTTTTATGAATACAAAAAGCGCTTTCACAACTCCAGTTAAAACAATTTAAAAAACATAAACAAGTTCTTTTTAACAACTAAGAAACTTTACATCAAAGATCGAATTTATTAGTATACAATTATTTTCGAAGGGAATAATTGATAAACTTCCCTCAGAGTTCGGTTAAAAAACTCTCATTCAAATCCTTCAACCCATAAAGATAATATTGTTATATTCAAACTAGTTTTTAAGTGCTTTAAAAATGTATAATTTTAAGAATTACATTGTGATGTACATTCCATTTTCTCTGTGTGTAATCGTCACCCAATTTAGACACTCAATAGACCAGCCCCACTGTTTGTTGACACTCGAGGCCTGTAATTTGTGTACAAATACTTATTGGCGGGAAGGGGGAAGCGTCTTCCTGGGGCTGTTCCATGACACATTCATGGCACCCGAATGGGAGCGTGGAATTAAAGTTAATAATGCAGCCGCCCCCACGAAGGGCAGTCGCACGTTTTATAATTGAGCAGCTTTTAGCTAAATGAAATTATTATACGGGTTTAGGGAAGCGTACCTACGGGTGACAGGTGTTGGGTCAGAGGTTGCCACGAGAAATGGATTCGGTTTGAAGCGGGTGGGCAGAGTGGAAATACAAATGTTTCAATTTACACAGTTTCCGTTGAAAATTGGTCACAGTTTTGGGTCATTAAATGTGTTTTATTTATACAAAAACAGTAGAAATACTTTCTATTATTTCTGAATTTTTAAGGGATCAGCTTTTTATTTACACAATTTACGTTAAAAATTGCTAACAGTTTATTGTCTTTAAATATGTTTTAAAAACAGTAGAAATACTATCTAAGGGATCTGTTTTTTTTTCATTAGAAAAAGAAAAAAAATTTTGGCTATATTTGGATAGTTTATGGTTAATGCTTCATTATCTAAATATTACCTCCGAAAAGGGCCAAATCCTGGTTGCAAGGTTAATAGACTTTCCAGGGTTTCTTCGGTTTCTCCAGGACAAGTGTACAGTAGTCACTCGATGTCCATCAACTGCTCTCTCCCATTGATTTGCATGTCAAGACACGCAGCCACATTTTTTTGTTCGGGGAGCTCCAAGTTCACGGCTTGATTTATGGCTCACGCCAGCTCCTTGAGCTGAGCCACAGGTAAACATGGCGACCTAAGGTACCCCCCGTTCCCCATTCCCATTCCCCATAATCCCCTCCAGGTGCAAAGGCCTTGGCGCGCAAAATTCACAAGTCCATTAAGCGCTTGCTGGGCGTTTCCCGCGCTGCTGATGGCATTTTTACGATTGTTGACAACAAATTGACACGATTTGTAATGGTCTTGTCGCAGGTCATCAGTCAGGTCAGGCCAGGCCAGGCGGCACGTGGCGAGCCAAGGACACTAACGTCCCAGATCCCAGAGGATCGAAGCGACGATGGCGGCCAGCGCTGGAGCCAGCAGTTGGTCGGGCAGCAGCGGCGGCAGCAACTCATCCCAAGGACGATCCATAGCCACCGCCCAGCCTGTGCAGGAGGAGCGATTGGTGGTGAGTAGAGATGCCTTTAGAAGATATATTTGGTCACATCTCCATCTTTCCTGCTAGGTGGCCGTACGAGTTCGTCCGAGTTTAGAAGCAGCTGAACGTTGCATCGAGGTGGTTTCCGGGGGATCGCTGCTCTACGATGACGGGGGCAAGAGTCGCCCGCGACAGTATTCGTACGACCATGTCTTTAGGGAGAATGACACCCAGGAGCAGGTGTACAAGACCACGACGGCGCCGCTGGTCCGGGATGTGCTCAATGGCCTGAATGCCGCCGTGTTTGCGTACGGAGCCACGGGCTCGGGGAAGACGCACACGATGCTGGGGCCAGTGCTGCGCAAGAAGCCTCCGCAAACCGGACCACCAGCCACGGCCAGCTGCGAGGCCGCGGATGTGAGCAGCCAGGACATTGGCCTGATGGTGCGCGCCATCGAGGACATCTTCTGTCACATCGAGTCGGCCGAGGCGGGCACCTGTCGGGTGTCCATCTCCTACCTGGAGATATACAACGAGCTGATCCGCGACCTGCTTAACCCCGGCGGTCCCCTGGAGCTGAGGGAGGACCATCGGGGCCAGCGCATCACGGTGGCGGGTCTCTCGGAGATCACCACGGCCAGCCGCAAGGAGGTGGTGGGCCTGCTGATGAAGGGCAACAAGGCGCGCACCATGGAGCCCACGGCCGCCAACCAGACCTCCTCCCGGAGCCACGCCCTGCTGAGCATCACGGTCCAGGCGCGGACTCCGCTGGGCACCAAGCAGGGGCGCCTGTTCCTCACCGATCTGGCCGGCTCGGAGCGGGCCAAGAAGACGAAGAATCGCGGCAAGCGGCTGCAGGAGGGCGCCCACATCAACCGCAGCCTGCTGGCGCTGGGGAACTGCATCAACGCCTTGTCCGGCGGAGCGAGGTATGTCAACTACCGGGACTCGAAGCTCACTCGCCTGCTCAAGGAGGCGCTCAGCGGTCGCTGCAAGACCGTCATGATCGCCCACGTGGCCCCGGAGAGCAAGCACCGGGACGAGACCAAGAACACTCTGGTGTATGCGGACCGGGCCAACAGCATCACCACCAAGCTCCAGAACTCTGTGTACATCGACGAGTTCAAGGACTTCCCCACCAAGCACTACCAGAGCCTGGTCTCCGAGCTGCGCGACGAGGTGTCGCGCCTAAGGACCAAGATGCTAACGGAACGTCCTCGCAGCGGAGCAGCTGCAGCTGCAGCAGCGGCAGCCGCAGCGGCATCAGCATCCAGCTCTGTCCCCGAGCAGGATGAGCAGCGCAAGACGGAGCTGCGCTACTTGCGGGAGCAGATTGTGCTCACCTTCAAGCAGCAGATGAAGCTGCGACGCAAGCTCCTGGAGGCCGAGAGTCATCTGCTGGGCCTGGAGCTGGACGCCGAGCGGCAGCACATGATCATCTCGCACTGGCAGGGACGCATCGGGAAGCTCTACGACGCCATGGGCGAAGATGGTGGATATCATAGCCTTCTCATCCTGGAATTTGGATCTACTAAGAGGTTTTCTTCTTTAGATATCGAGTCCGAGGGCTCCGTGGCTCTGAAGAACGCCTGGGGCGAGCTGGCGGCCATTGAGAAGGAGAACCGGCGCTACAAGGAGATCCGCGAGCGGACGGAACAGGAGCTGGAGCAGTGTCGCCAGAAGGGCGTCAAGCTGGAGGATGTAAGTTCAAAATCATCTCGCGTTAAATGGTCTTTAATCTTCTCTCTCGTTAGGAGCTGCCGGAGAGGATAAGCAGTGATGAGGAGCGCGAACTGCTGGCTTTGCTCTGCCGCGTCCACGAACTGGAGGCGGACAAGGTGTCGCTGCAGGCGGAGCGGCTGGCCCGGCAGGCGGAGCTGCGTCGGAGGGACCTCCAGCTGCTGCGGGCAGAGCGACAGCGCCGGCTCTGCGAGGACATCATCAGCTCCCAGCGACGGCTGATCGAGGAGGGCAACGTGGACTTGCCCGACGAGCTGCGGGAGCTCTACGGGCTGTATCAGCAGGAAATACACGCGGGCGTGGTCACCCCGAGCACCAGCAGCTATGAGAAGAAGCTGCCGCCCATCTACACGGCGGGGTAAATGATTTCCTTTGATTTCCTTCCCAAAATTATCTGTAATCCTTCTGATTTTAGCTCCGACTCGCCCGGCTCCAGTTCCAGCTCGGAATGGTCTCCGGCCTCGCCCCTGCCGCCCATTGACAGCCAGGTGGATCCCGTCGATCGTGTCATGGGTCCGCCCGTCAATCCGCGTTTGCCTCGCCTGGCCACCGCTTCGAATGCATCCGTCTCGGGCGGCACAGGCGGGCCAAGGCGTCCATCGCTGCGCGTGGCCAGGAGCAACCATCCGCATCCACATCCCCATCCGTAGGAACGCGGCAGACGAAGGGAACGTGCTCAGGAATAGTTGTAATTAAGGATTAGGAATGTCTGCTCAAAACTTATTGTATTATAGCTTACCATTTCACATTGTCTCATTATTTCTTTATCGAATGTATCAATATTAAATCGAAAAGAAACGCTTAAATCTCCATTTCTTTTGAATAAATTAAATTAAACGAGAAAGGGAGCTAATGTCGGCACTCCGAAGTTTGCATAACCTTGCAGATGCATTTATTTACCCGAAAAACACCTGAACACATGAATTGTTTATCAATTACTTAACAAAACAATACTTTTCCAAATATATAACATTAGTTCGCAAATTTAAGGTTTCGATGAGCAGAATTGGAAGTAGCTAAATAATTAAATGTTAAATATAAAATTAAATTGCAAGTCGAATCCCTAATATAATATTATATTGTTATAATAAAGAATATAATATAATCAAACAAACGTTACTTTACGTATTTTCATACAAAAAGTAACGGTTTTATCATATTACCATGAATAAGACACCATCGATGTATGGAGACATCGATGTTTTCGGTGTTTTTCAAATTTTCTAAATCATCGATGTTTTATCGATATTTTCCCGCTAGCTGCTAGTTACAAATGATCCCGCACCTTGCTTCTAAAAACCACCAGATATAGCGGGCAAATGGCCAAATTGGCAACGCTGGTCAGAAGTCAAAAGCTGAATTTCTTTCACTTTCATATTTCATTTTCAAATCGAATTCCTGCGAAAACGTGTGCTCCTTAATTAAGTTGAATAATTTTCAATGACTAATACAATGCGTGTAAAGGACGAGGTGGGCGAGAACTCAAACCCGGAAGTGGTTGTCGTGCCGGATCGCGAGGATGATGTAAGTTGCAATTGAAAATTTGTACATAAAATGCCCAAAGAGCGCACACGCACACTTGCATGCCGGGGTGACTGTGTGTGTGTGCGTGTGCCTTGCCTCATGACGCAGTGAAAATGTGTTTTCCCGGGTATGTACCCCTCCTCTTACCACACTTTCGGCCCCACTGCAGGATATCTGCGAACTGGAGCACTTGCGTAAGCTCTTCATCGGCGGCCTGGCGCCCTACACAACCGAGGAGGGCCTGAAAGTGTTCTACGGGCAATGGGGCAAAGTGGTCGACGTTGTGGTGATGCGCGATGCGTCCACCAAGCGCTCCCGGGGCTTCGGCTTCATCACATACACAAAGTCCATCTGCGTGGACAAGGCCCAGGAGAATCGCCCGCATATCATCGACGGCAAGTGAGTACAAGCTGGGATATATTTAGTTTAGGAAAGCGGAAGCATATTATTCCGTTGCAGAACCGTTGAGGCCAAGCGCGCCTTGCCCCGCCCAGAGCGCGAAACGCGCGAGACAAATATATCCGTGAAGAAGCTGTTTGTGGGCGGCCTAAAGGACAACCATGACGAGGAGTGCCTGCGGGAGTATTTCCTTCAGTTCGGCCGTGTGGTCTCCGTGAAGCTCCTGACCGACAGAACCACCGGCAAGCGCCGTGGCTTCGCCTTTATCGAGTTCGACGACTACGATGCCGTGGACAAGGCCATACGTAAGTAAACCAAAATCAAGTTTACTTTTCACTTTCACGAGCAATGCCCGCGATGAGATGTAATCTCTTTATCAGTTGTTCTCTCTTTTTATTCTTTGCAAATAACTGTTGACCGCTCTTCACGCTCTTCTTGTGAGCAAATCATATAAAAAAATGCATTCTCGATCTCGCTCTGAGCTGTCAAACTTTGACGTTTGACTGACAGGAGTGACACTTCCTCAAAGACAAATTGACTGAAAAAATCAGAGCTGTCATTTTAATAATTTGTCTCCTTTGGTAATGTGTTTTAGGTTCTCCGAAATAATTAGAATCTAAAAATCAAATAGTAAGCCTTTCCATAAACATATGTTAATTCCACAGAAAGGTCCACCGCGGCCAAAAAACTAAAACTTCTCTAAAATATCGTCAAATTTCAACATAATCACATTTAGAAATGGTCAAATTTGAAGGGCTTTAGCATTTACTAAATATGTTTCGAAATATACAAAATATTTTAATAAAAAACATAAAACTAGACTCGTTTTCTTTTTAAGAAAACTTCTAAAATAAAGCTTTATGCTTTGATTTTTCTTTTCTAATATCTCTAGAAGAATGCAAATAATCAAAATAATACGAATATTAATTTTCTAATTTAGTTTAATAGTAAAAAACAACGTGCAAAGTATGCTGATAAAAAATGTCAAATTAAATTAATAATAAATGCAAGTCATTTGTAAAAAAATTCAGTGACATTTGTGTCATTTTTTATGTTACATTTGTGAACAATAATTGCAAATTGGTTCCATAAAAATATTGTCACAAGATTCGTAAAAATTCTTTCCGTTTTTTGTCCCTTGCGAATCACTTGAATTTAAAAATTTTCTCAAAAATGAACAATTACCCAAAATCAGTCTTTGCACCAATTGAAGAACTAATAAAGTGCTTTATTTTAAGCCTAATTTTTACACGATTAATTCAATTTTATGCTCTCAAATTCCTTCCTCAAATTCCGAGAAAAACCAATATTTTGCAAACGCACAAATCGGTCAACAGTTATTTGCTATGCTATGCTCTTTACTCCAACTTTGTGAACATTTCTCTTTGCTTTTCCAAAATCTCCATAAATCTCCATTATTAAACTGATTTTGTGTACTTTTCCCCGTTTAGTTCAAAAGCAGCATTCCATCAAGTACGTGCACGTGGACGTGAAAAAGTCCATCTATAATCTGGAGAAGAAGGACAAGCAGCAGCAGGGGGCCTTGGCCAACGGCAACAAGCCGCCGCCGCCGAATCAGCAGCAGCAGCAGTATCAGCAGGCACCGCCGCCACAGCCGCAGCACAATGGCAACATGCCGGTGCCGCCCGGTTACCGTCCGCCCGGGCCGCCGCCGCCCCAAACAATGTCCCCCTACCAGCAGCAGCAGCACCAGCAGCCGCCACCACCGCCCATGAACGCCCCGCCGCCCAACTACAACTACTGGGGACCGCCGCCACCGCCCATGCAGCCGTACTACCAGCAGCCGCCGCCGCCGCAGATGACCGCCTGGGGACCGTATCCGCCGGCCCAGAACGGCTGGAACGCCCCACCGCCGCCGCCGCCCGGTGCCCAGCAGTGGCATCCCGGCCAGTGGGGCTGCCCGCCGCCAGTGCAACAGGTGCCGCCGGCCGGCGTGGTGCCGCCTCCAATGGATCCCCGCCACGGCGGTCCACCGCCGCCGGCTCCCGGCAACTGGAATATGCCGCCCAACTCGCCGTCTCCCGGGCAGGGAGCACCACCGCCGCAGGGCCCGTCGCCCCACCAGCAGCAGCAGCCGCAGCAACAGCAGCAGCAGCAGCCTCCACCGCCAAACTTTGGCAGCGGCTATCAGCAGAGCTACGGCGGCGGTCCGACCAAGCACAACAACATGAACGCCAACCGCATGAACCCCTACGCTGCCGCTCCCCCTAATCCCTACCGTATGTCAGGAATTATTTAAGAGCAAGTTTCGTTTATGGTAAATCTCTCTCTCTCTTTGCCTCCGCAGAGCAACATCCGCAGCAGCAGCCGGCTCCAGCCTATCCGTACAATGCCACGGCCCCGCCGCCGAATGGAATTGTGCCGCCGCCGAGCAGCACCAAGGCCGTGGGAGTGTCCAACGGCTCGGTGGCCACCGGAGGCAGTGCCAACAGCAAGTACCGCCGCTAAAGTTGGTGAGTAGACAATGAAGGTGCAACCTGTGCGAACCCCCAACCGTCCCCGCCATTTAGTTGTTTAGAAATGTGGCCTAAGCATAAGCAACAGGGATGAATATCGAGGCAAAAGGATCAATTTATGCAATGGAAATATAAGAATAATATAGAAAATCGTTTAACGTTTGATATATCGATTTAATTTCTTGTTTAGCGATTATTTTTAAAACAATTTCAACGGTTTTCTGTTTAGATTTATTTCGAACAAAGAGAGTAAGTTTAAAAATCCGATATATCAAACAGAATAACGATTTATCGAGCGATTAAAACTCTAAAATATTGATTAATGCATGTAATTGATCCTTTTCTCAAATGTAAACCCTTTTAAGGGATATCCGAATACGTATTGCCACTACTCAGACACCTCCACAGGCTGGGAAAAATATTGATTCTCCAAGCATCGAATTTTTTGTGGATTTATAAGATATTTTTCTAAACTATAAATCATTTCATACTGATTATAATTTTCAAGAAAACAACCAAAGGAATTCAACTTTTTCCCAGCTTTTGCCAAAAAAATGATGCATTACGTCTTAAACTCATTCATTAATTTACTAATGTGTAATGTTCTCTTTGATTTAGATGCTCTGAAAAGATCATGATTCAAGATTAAATAGACTCTTTGATAAGCTAGGCCAGACTCGCTTAGTTACTAACCACAGGACACTTGACGAATTGTCTCTCTATATCTAACCTATCTCTCTATATCGTAAGACAACTAACTACGGTTTTTACTGTACAATTAAGCTATGCCACTGATACAACCTACGATCGATTTAAGCTATTATGTCACAAACACATAGTTTCTATAGGAAGAAGCCATGCCATTCCCTTGTCCAGCTCTCTATCAATATCTCTTTGAAGAAAAGGCAATTCGAAGCAATACAATAAATCAATTAATAATTATGAGCTTATTGGCCAAACAAAACAAGAAATAACATATAGCGTAATCATAGATGTACATTATATTATCGAAACCATTTTCAACAAGAAGAGATACGTCCACAAATATGAAGAAAACGAAGAAAATACAAGAAACTCAAATCAGATCTTAAATCAAATCCAACACTGAGCTGGCGGGCCTTACCTATCAATGTACACACAAGAGTTGATATCAAAAACTATTGTCAATTTTCAAGAGGACGGATATTTCAATATATAAACCCGAAGATTCTGTATCGGTTTCCCAAGCAGCAGGCACTGACAAGAAAATGTTTTGATTTTTCACCAAAAAACAAACACAAATGAAATTATAATATTAAGCTTGCTGATATGTATACACACACACACCACACTTTTAAGTTATAGCTATAAGTTATACTCTCTTTACCTAGATGTACGACTCATTCTCTCTCTTAAGCTTACGTTCCGTAGCGCACGCCAAAGGCTTTGAATTGAAATTATACGATAATATTATGAGACAAGGGTGATAAGGAGAGGATCAGTCCACCAATAGCTCTATTGAGAGCTCCTCTATACAAGACACTAATCACACATATGCTAACCGAACTATATATATATATATATTGAAATCCGTATTTATTTTAAATAAATCAATAAAAAATTTAACACTATGTATTTGTTTGAGGCGATTGTAAGTAAGTCTCTCTCTCTAGCGATTAAATTAAACTAAATCAAGATCAAGTTAACTTTATGGTACTTTCAATTTAATTTTAAACATTACTTTCCTTGAGCCAAGCTTTATTCCTAAGGTAAGTTAGTGATGAGGGAGGGAGGGATCTCTCCCCTAGGATATACACTATATAGATTCGATAAGTGCGCTTAAGTACCTGCTTTTTATGTAGCATGCATCCACAACACCTGTTTCTTTATTCAGTCCTTTCTAAAGCAAAAACAATGTTTCTTTTTCAAATGAAAAACCCCCCAAAAAAAACCCTGAGAGTTCCGCTGGAGAAGAGACCACACACAAGGCGAGGACCAAGCTCCAAAGGTAAGTATCGGATCTGCTGCATTTATTACTACTTTGTTTTAACTAAAATATAATAAAAAACTATCAAAATCGAGGCAATCAGTGTTTTCATTGCGAACGAACATGTTTGAACGGCAACATGTTGGAGGCACACATTCGGGGGATCGCTCCAGTTTAGCGATCCGTAATCATTCGGAATCAGTCCGTCGCCATCCGCCAACGCGCTTAGACACTCGACAGAGAAACCATTCTTCATAAAAATCTACGTACAGTGAGTATATCATAAAAGTGGAACAAAAGGATTAAGTGTTAAACGAGCGAATTTTGTAAGCCAGTGTTTCCTCCTCAAATTACTGCAGACTCGGCTATGGTATCGAGTTCTTTAAGTTCATTGGTCTTCAATATTGGATATTGCTTCGGAATTAATTGAGTAAAATTGCCAATCAATTTGACAACGAGCTCTTCTGCTTTAGTTAACTCTAGTGAGTCCCAAACAAAATCAGTGACTTTTTTGCAAGGTCAACTATGTGGGGAAAGAGTGTCATTCCGTAAATTCAAATAAATTGCTTTCTATGGGGAACGGGAACCTACACCCGCCGCCATTCATTGCTCCCTCCTTCACCTCCTCCACCAACATAAACATTGCATCTTGGACGATGCATCACGTCATTGTTTTCTAGATTTGTCGGTATAATTAAACTGCAGCAAGCAGTATACATACATATATGTAATCCGCCGCGGAATGCAGCAGCAGCATCCAGCTCGGATATTCCTGGAACTCACAAGATACATTTGCGGGGCATTATAATATTTTTTTTTATTATGAAAAGCGACGATGAAGCACAAATCTTGGGGCCCCAAAACGGAAGCGAGCGATCCTGATTAGCGGCCTGGGGCCAACACAGGCCTGAGATAAGCCAAATGTGTGGTTGAGCAATTAAGTGTACTATATACTATATACCATACTTATGTATATAGCACATGTACCATAGAACTAGGGCGACGTCTTGAACTGATTAAGTCTGGAATTTAACAATATCGCTCGGTTTTGAGTCTGTTTTTGAAACATAAATGTCAGCTTTAATCTGGGACAGAGGAGCTTCCACCTAAAACTATATATACACGAACCTAGGTACATACAGAATCTTGCCACTAACGATGAAGATGATGATGATGATGATTTCATAAACGAACTTAGGTACATACACTGATAGAAAAGTTCAAGACTTTTGTTCATTTTTCAAGACTTTTGGTTACGAAAGTAGCGCAAGAATATTAAGGTCTTCTTTTGAGATTTTTTTGTTTCTTTTTAAGTTGTTTTGGTTTGTTTAAATGAAGCTTAAAATCTTGTAATTCCAGAATTTTAAGACTTGTATTAAGATTTTTTGTCTTATATTAAGATTTTAATTTAAAAGAAGATTTAATTTTTATTATCAGTGTACAGAATTTTGCCACTAACGATGAAGATGATGATGATTTCATAAGCGAATCTCGACGAGAAGCTTTTGAACACATGTGTTCAACATGCCTGGCAGAAAATCTGGAACATTTTCTTTGTGGTTGCAGCAAAAAAGGAAAATAGTTTGCAACTTGCAAAGGAAATTAAAGCAAATATATTTCCAGGAATTTCTATATGTTGTCTTCTTCAGATACCTGGCAGTTTAGTGTATTTTTATACCCTTGCAGGGTATTATAATTTCAATCAGAAATTTGCAACGCAGTGAAGAAGTCGTCTCTTGATCAGCATCAACAGCCGAGTCGATCTAGCCATGTCCGTCTGTCCGTCTGTCCGTTTCTACGCGAACTAGTCCCTTAGTTTTAAAGCTATCTGAATGAAACTTTGCAGATAGTCTTCTATATACTCTCACTCGTACATAAGTCGGAACGAGCCGGATCGGACGACTATATCCTATAGCTGCCATACAACCGATCCGTAAATTTGTAGAAAACTTATTATAACTTCTTTGTTTTTTAACATATCTTGATCAACTCACGGTTATAAGCTTTATATATTGCTCCAGATTTTTAGATTTAATTTTATAAAAATCGGACTACTATATCATATAGCTGCCATAGGAACGGTCGGGAAATTTTTAGAAAAATAATTATAACTTTGTCAGTTTTCAACATTATTTCTTCTTCTTTAAGATCCTAGTATTTCATATTTTTTCAGAATTTTGTTGTAAATTTCATAAGAATCGGACAGCTATATCGTATAGCTGCCATACAAACGTTTGGTAAATGTGGAGAAAAATTACATTTTACTTGACATGTAAAGATGTAAAAAAAAATGTAACAAAAATGTAAAACTGTAAAAAGTTCATGACATGTAAAGATGTAAAAAAAAATGTAACAAAAATGTAAAACTGTAAAAAGTTCATGAATATGAAAGTAATTCATATTTTATTATATTGGGATAGATTATAATTCATACAATTGGAATCTGCAAGGGTATACCTACTTCGGCGTGCCGAAGTTAGCTTTCTTTCTTGTTTTACTGTTTAATATTCCAGATATATATAATTTTTATTCAGAGATTTGTATTCTATTTCAGTAAGTCATTCAATAAGCAGAAAACAATAAGTTCCCTTTGTCTAGTCTCCCCTGGGAACTGGCACAAAACCATAAATTAATTTCCGCATAAAAGGAACGCTTCTCGCGGTGACCTTTTGAACTCTGCAACGGCAAGATTGTTCTTCCGGCTTCTTCAATTGTTTGCACAACAGGAAAAAGGCGCCGTTTCCCTTACAAGCGCGCTCAACGTGATGTAAAAACCACCCCGAAGGGGTGAGTTACAAGACCGTTACGTCTCCTTGAGCCTTGAGTACAGTTACGTTGAGAAATACTTATTACGTCGCCCCTCCTTGGAACGGAAGTTGGGCAAGGCCAGAGCTAATCTCGGGGCGGTTTCGAGTTCCCCATTTCACCATGATTTCGGCTTAACCTTTATACAAATTCAGGTCGCTGTTTTTTTAAATGCTGATAGGAGCTTTGGGGATTTCAAAAGCAAATCTTTAAAGGAATATTCATTTAATTTGTTGAAAGATTAGAAAAGTGTAATAATAAGATTCAGTCGTGAACTTAATAAATCTCGATACTTAAATAAGTTTACAATGTTGTAATTTTGTATATTTTTTAAAAAGGGAACTATTTTAGAATAAACCTTTTCAGTTGACATTTCATTATGGTTTTTAATTGCTGATAGAAGCTTTGAGGATTGAAAAAGCAAATCTTTAAAGGAATATTCATTTAATTTGTTGAAAGATTAGAAAAATTTAACAATAAGTCTGTGCGACTTATAAGAAATTAAATTAATAAATCTCAAAACTTAATAAGTTTACAATGTAATTTTGTATATTTTATTATAGAATAAACTTAAATTTAATTTTTAGAACCAAACCTTTTCAATTGACACTGCATTATGTTTTTTAATTGCTGATAGGAGCTTTGAGGATTTCAAAAGCAAATCTTTTTAGAGATATCATTAATTTAATTTGTTTAAAGATTAGAAAAATTTAATATTAAGAGTCAGTCGCGCATATAAAATAAATAAAAATGTTACAATGTTGTAATTTTTTGTATATTTTTTAAAAGGGAACTATTTTAGTATAAACTTAAATTGAATTTTTAGCACTAAACCTTTGCACTATGCGCTCCCTTTGGCTGCTGCTCGGCCTGGGACTGCTGGCTTTGAGCCAGGTTCAGGCCTCCGAGGAGGACTCTTTGGGTGACCTGGAAGATCTCGATCTGACCGATATGGATGAGAACGATGAGGAGTTCCTGCGGCTCCTCGAGGACAAGGCCAAGGTGGGTTTGCATCCTTAGAGCATAAGAAATCAAACAAATTCTCTTCTAAATTCTCCTCCCAGGCCAAGGACGTTCAGCGGGAGAACGAGATAGCCAGTCAGCTGGCCGAGGTTCAGCACAATCTGCTCAATCCCGTCGTGGAGGTGGACCTCTGCGAGACGATCCCCTGCGGCGCGGGTCGCATCTGTCAGATCCACGACGAGAAGCCCGAGTGTGTGTGCATCCCGGAGTGCCCGGAGGAGATCGATACCCGTCGCCATGTCTGCACCAACACGAACGAGACCTGGCCCTCGGACTGCTCCGTGTACCAGCAGCGCTGCTGGTGCGACAGT
Organism: Drosophila watanabei; assembly: GCA_008042575.1. NCBI lineage: Eukaryota > Metazoa > Arthropoda > Insecta > Diptera > Drosophilidae > Drosophila > Drosophila watanabei. The sequence goes on along the minus strand of VNJS01004114.1, from coordinate 56,235 downwards.
CGGGACGAGCGCTGCGTCAACCTGGACAACGCGCACATGCACATCGACTACTACGGCGCCTGCCACGAGCCAAGGACCTGCGACGGCGAGGACCTCAAGGACTTCCCCAGGCGCATGCGCGACTGGCTCTTCAACGTGATGCGGGACCTGGCCGAGCGCGACGAGCTGACCGAGCACTACATGCAGATGCAGCTGGAGGCCGAGACGAACCACTCGCGCCGCTGGGCGAACGCCGCCGTGTGGAAGTGGTGCGACCTGGACGGCGACGACGATCGCTCCGTCTCCCGCCACGAGCTGTTCCCCATCCGAGCTCCGCTCGTCAGTCTCGAGCACTGCATTGCCCCCTTCCTGGAGTCGTGTGACTCCAACAATGACCACCGCATCACCCTCGTTGAGTGGGGCGCCTGCCTCGAGCTGGACGCCGATGACCTCAACGAGCAGTGCGACGAAGTCAGGCGGGCCAAGCCGCACATGTTGGGCTAAGCTTGAGAATCATTTCTTTACCACTTGTGTTTCTTTAATAAAAAAAAATTTCTACTTTTTCCAATTTTATTCTAAGAGCTTTGTGTTTCATGGAAATAAACTTAAATGACAATTTAAAGTGTCAAAATGGAGCGTGTTTTTCTTAGTTTGTTTGAAAACTAATCTAAAAACCTAAAAAGAACCAAAGTTTAAAGGAGCAAATTAAAAATAACAAGTTTATCTTGAAGAATTTTATTAGAAAATAATAGAACTTCACATGGGAAGTGTGGTGTAAATTTTGATAGTTTAAAAAGCGATATATCAAACAGTGTATCGATAAAATCAATTTATATATATATAGTAGATTCTGGCCTTAAATATTGTGCCTATATTGATAGTACTTATATATTGAAATTTCTGCATCTTTACTATATTATTTTTACACCAACTTTACACCGAAATAAATACAAAGTCTACATGCATGCTGCACCCTGTAAATGGTAAACATCTTGGAAAAATCTTGCAAATAACAGATTTGAGTTTTTATTTATAATTTTTATTAAATTTATTCGTGTAATTGTTTGCTCTAAATTTAGTTTTTGTTTTTGTTTCATACTAAACCTCGCCGTGAATGCGTGCGGTTGTAAATACGTTTTGTGTTTTTATGTTTTTTCTTAGTTTTTTTTGTTTGTATGTTTATATGCTTGTGAGTGTGTTGGGCAGATGCTAGAATTACATATTTATGTATTACGTTGTATATAAGAAGAGTGTGCTGGCGCACAGAAATGATTACAACTCGTCGGTTCGTTAGCTTGTCTCTGCTGAAATCTGAATTTAAAATTACTTTCGAAAAAGATCGGGGAGGCGGCTAGCTTAGTAGGCCTGCGACAGGATGACGTTGCCCTTCCGCTGCGGATCCTGTACCGTGTCCTCCTTCTTGCCAATCAGCGACTTGTGTATGTGCGGAATGACACCGCCGCCGGCAATGGTTGCCTTGATCAGGCTGTCCAGCTCCTCGTCTCCGCGAATGGCGAGCTGTAAGTGGCGCGGCGTGATGCGTTTCACTTTAAGGTCCTTTGATGCGTTGCCTGCCAACTCCAGCACCTGGAATTTGAATTATTTTAATAAGATTTATTATTTAACTAAAACTATATTATATTTAAAACTAATTAAATTTGTGTGTCAAGAACAAATGCCAAAATTGCATCATTTCGCTTTCTCCGAAAATAGAAACATGATTTCTTTCCACTTCACACTTCCACTTGGAAAGGTACCGCAAGTGCCCGCTTTGCGGAAAACAGAGAGCTGGAAAACAACGCTCCACAAACACACTCACCTCGGCGGTCAAATATTCCAATATGGCAGCAGAGTAAACGGCTGCCGTGGCTCCAACACGCCCGTGGGATGTGGTGCGACTCTTCAGGTGACGGTGGATACGACCCACGGGGAACTAAATAAATGGTAAATAAGAAGAAACACACAAAGAGAGCATTAATTACCGGCCGGCGCTTGTTTATGTTTTGCCACCCCCGGAGCAGAACAGGGCACGCTCGCAGCAACGCAAACGCGGCACCCTGTTTTGTGGTGGAATATGCTCGGGGCGAGGTGAGAACGGAAAAGGCGCCAAAAGTACAGACAACAACAGCAGCGGCAGTTGCCGAATCACGAATCACTCACCTGGAGACCCGCGCGCGCCGATCGCGACACCGCCTTCGCCTTAGCCTTGCCGGAATCCTTGCCTGCCTTGCCGCCAGCCTGTCGAGGGAACAAAAAACACACACAAACACTGAGTACAAGCCAGCTAAACACACAAAATGGAGGCGCCTCTTGGCATTCGCTCCAATTGTGAGGTTAGGCCCGATCGCCTCCGCAGCAATAACAAATGCCCGCCAAGGGAGCAGGGGAGAGCGCGGGACAATAGAACGTTTAACTTTCGCGCTACGTGGTGGTCACCACCGCCGGCGGCCTGCATCAATATTTGATTCGCGGGGGGCACGCGCAATGCGAATAAGAGGCTGCCTAACGCTGCAGAAGCGACCTGCGCTGCCGCTCAAATTTTTAGCTGTTCTGCCATTCGCCGTAATTACCATTTCAATTCAATTGATTTTTCTGCTGCTTGTTAACTTGCGCTTGCGAAATGCTCTAGGCACTGGGGTTACTGCCGCGATGGGAATGATTGCGACCACGGAATAGAAGCGTAATTTAATTGTTTTCAGCGAATTCGTCGGGGAACGCGTCTGTTCGGCACTTGGAAAACTTTGTTAATGCAGCAAAGTAGGACCGCAGCAGTGGCCCTTCAAAAAAGGCAAAAGAGCCAGCTGAATAAACGGTCACACTTCATATCCATATCGATATTTTGCCGGTTTTATTTCAGTCAAAATTTAAAATAAAGAATAATTTGGACGCAAGAATAAATAATTAACGAACTTTTAATTTTTTATTTAATGTATATAGATATATATGTATTTATTTTGTGAAACAATAGATTTTGCCAACTATAAAACTTTCATCTCTAAGAGTCCATTTTTGCAGGGAGACCGCTCGTTGCGTTTGTAAATTTAAATAAACGTTAATGGTTATTTCTGGAAAAAAGAACAAAAGAATATGAGAAAATCACTGCAAAGAGTTATTTTTTAAAAATCATCCATAGTTTACAAACTCTGTTGGCAACCCTGCTGGCGACGCTTCTCTTTCCGGCGAGTGGCAACCCTGCGCGCCCTTGTTTGTGGCGGCATTTCGATCGAATTTGGCGAACATATTTTGTAGAGCCAAACAGAGCGCACAGAAAATGCCGCGTGTAGCGAAACCGAAGGCTGCTGCCGGCGCAGCGCCGGCCAAGAAGGCGGCGCCCGCCAAGAAGGCTAAAAAGAACATGTACGACATGCCGGAGAAGGTGCCGGAGGGCACTGTCTTCACCGACTTGGCCAAGGGCCAGTGGCGCATCGGTCCCTCCATCGGCGTGGGCGGCTTCGGCGAGATCTACGCCGCTTGTAAAGTCGGAGAGAAGAACTTCGATGCCGTTGTGAAATGCGTGAGTGGAAGCAAAAGTTGTCCGCGGGAGATTTGTGCTATAAAAACCTTCATTTCAGGAGCCCCACGGCAATGGTCCGCTGTTTGTGGAGATGCACTTCTACCTGCGCAACGCCAAGCTGGACGACATCAAGCAGTTCAAGCAGAAGAACGGCCTCAAGTCCCTGGGTATGCCGTACATCCTGGCCAACGGCTCGGCGGAGGTGAATGGCCAGAAGCACCGCTTCATCGTGATGCCGCGCTACGGCAGCGACGTCTCCAAGTTCTTTGTGGCGAACGGCAAGCGCCTGCCCGAGGGCACAGTCTACCGGCTGGCCATCCAGATGCTGGACGTCTATCAGTTCATGCACGGCACCGGCTACGTCCACGCCGACCTAAAGGCCGCCAACATCCTGCTGGGCCTGGGCAAGGGCGGCGGAGCCCAGGCCTACCTGGTGGACTTCGGCCTGGCCTCCCACTACACAACCGGAGAGTTCAAGCCGGATCCCAAGAAGATGCACAACGGCACCATTGAGTACATGTCGCGCGACGCCCATCTGGGCGTGGCCACCAGAAGATCCGATCTCGAGATCCTTGGCTACAACCTCATCGCCTGGATGGGCGTCGAGCTGCCCTGGGAGACGCAGAAACTCCTGGATGTCCCGCAGAAGGTGCAAAAGGCCAAGGAGGCCTTCATGGACAACATTGGCGGCAGCCTCAAGGCGCTATTTCCCAGGGGAGTGCCGGCGGCCATTGACGAGTTCATGAAGTACGTCACCAAGCTGTCGCACAACCAGGAGCCGGACTACGAGAAGTGCCGCCAAATGTTCCAGCGGGCTCTCAAGCAGATCGGAGTGCCGAACAGCGGCGATCTTGACTTCAAGGTGAAGCCGCAGACCAGCAGCAACAACAATGTCAGTCCGCCGGGCACTAGCAAGGCGGCACCGGCAGTCAGGAGAGCTAAAAAGGTGGAATCTCCGTTGGTAAACTCATCCATCGATGAAGTTATTTCCGACACCGACGAAGAGGAGGAAGAAGAAAGGAAGAAACCTGTTAAGAGGGCGGCAATAAAGGCTTCGCCTGCAGCTCGAAGTGCCGCTTTGAAAGCTTCGCCTGTAGCTCGAAGAGCAGCCATGAAGGCTTCTCCTGCAGCTAAGAGTCCAGCCATTAAGGCTTCACCGTCTGCCCGGAGTGCAGGCCTAGAGTTTCCCAAAAAGCGTGATGCCGCCACTCCTCCGAATCAAAAGCGGGTAAAGACTGACCCAAACTCGACGCCCAAGCCAAGGAGCACTCCCAAGGCCAGCCCCAAGCCCCAGACGCCCGCCGGTGCCAGCGCCAAGATCAACTTCAGTCCGGCCATTTCCCTGCGCGGGCGTCCCGGTGGCAAAACCGTGGTCAACGATGATCTGACCCCGAATCCACGCTCAAACAAGACGTACGAGTTCAACTTTGAGCTGGACGTGAGCATGGACGCCAATGTCATTGTGAATGTGAAGCGCAAAAGGAAGGCTGGCAAAGATCAGGCGACGGCTGCCTCGGAGTCGAGGACTCCTTCCTCGCGCAGCATAGCCGCGAGCTCAAAGGAGGAGGGCGCCGGGACACCCGTCACCCGCGTGAACTTTCGCAAGGTGAACGGACACGATGGCGCCTCTCCCGGCAAGAGTCCGCGCACGCCCACCGTCACCCTGCGCAAGTACCAGCGTTAGGTTATTGTTTTTTTCTATTTTGTAAGCTTAAGTCCTTTGAATAAATGAATTCGTAATATTATTTCTCATTTAATTAATCTTTTTAGTTAAGTTTAACTTAATTCTAAAGTCTTAAAAATTACTGCTTCGATCTGCGCTTGCTGCTGCTGCTGCTGCCGCTTTCGTGGTGCTTGGAGGAGCTGCTTTTAGAGCTAGACTTGGCACTGGAACCGCTGCGTCGGGAGGAGGAGGTGCCACTGCTGCTGCTGCCACCGATGGCACTCAGCGCAGGCGCCTTGCTCGATCGCTCCTCCTTGTGCGACTTGGAGGAGGAGGAAGATGAGGATTTGTGGCCGTGCTTGCTGCTGCTGCTGCTGCTGGCATTCGTGGAGCTGCTGGGCTCGGGCCTGTAGAAGGGCGACGACGAGTTGGACGAGTTCGAGGAGCGCGAGGAGGCCACCGAGGACTTGGCCTTGTTGCTGCTGCTCAGCGGCATCGGCTCGTCGGCTATGAAAACGGTGGGCGTGGGCGTCACCGCTGTCGCTGCAGCAGCGGAGGAGGAGGCAGCAGCGCGATTGCTGCTCGTGGGCTTGTTGCAGCACGTGTCGCACTGCCAGGTCTGCTCCTGGTCGTCGGCCGCCTCCTCCTTCGTGATGGGCGGCTTGTGGCACTCCTGGTGGTACATGGCGCCGCACTTGGAGCACTCGATCAGCCGATTGGTGGCCGTGAACACCATCTCGCCGCACACACAGCAGTTGAGGTCGCCAAAGTCACCGGTGTCGCCCGTATTCACGATGCCCACGGCGCTCAGGCCGTCGTCCGAGTCGGCAATGGTGTCCACCGAGTCGGAGGGCTCCTTGTCCGGCGAATTGGTCAGGTTGATGATCTCGTCCACGTTGATGGGCTGCGGGGGCGTGGCCGCCCTGCCCGGGAAGCTGGCCTCGTCCTCGACCATGCGCTGGGTCATGTTGTTCGTCAGACTCTTCTCCGGGCCGTAGCGCGTCTTTAAAGCCTCGTCGAAGAGCAGGCGCAGCTCGGCGGCGGAGGTGGGATTGCTCGAGTGCAGCAGCTTGATGGCCTTCTTCAGCACGGGGTCCACTTCCTGGGCGGCGGCAGCCGCTGCAGCTATATTCGCGGCCATCTAACCGGCGTAAATATTAAAAAACCTCAATAAAAGCGGCTAGAGATGGAAGACCACCGATAGGCGGTCAGCTGTTGCTCTACTGCTATCGTAACGATACTTCAGTATCGGTTGTTTGGCGATTTGTTTTCCTTTTCTTGGCCAGGTAATTAGCCGCAAAAATAGTTATAATTTTAGTTATAGTAGTGTGTTTATTGTTTACGCTCGCGCCTAACCTGTCGTGCAACTACGCACTTAGTTGCAGTTGCTGCTCTGTGCCGCCTGAGAAGAAGAAGAGGAAGAGGCGGCCGTTGAAAAATCGAAGCGAGAGAGCCAATTGGAAAAGCAATAACAAAGTGCAACAACGCACTTGGGCTCTCTCTCAAAATAAACAGTTAGCTGGTGATAAGGACAATAAAAGTGCTTTGTGTGCGAAAAAAGTGCTAATCTTAACGGGGGAATCGCCATCGGAGTCGTCAATCATTCTTTGTGCTTCTCCAGAGCCTGCAGGTGGACAAAATGCGCTGCAGCAGGGAAAAGGATACGCCGGCGACTGCAAGTCGGGGACACAAACACCAGGTGAGATCATCTTTTCCCGTTATGGAATATTAAATTCCTGGAAAATGATTGTTCTTTTTTCTACTTCCAGTGGCTGGTCTGTCTCTCTGTGCTGCTGTGCTTATGCTGCCGCGGGAGCTATGCCGCTGACGCAGTTGATCAGCTGGTAAGTGGGCGGTGGGAGGGGCGGCGTAGGGTCGCTGGGCGGCTCGGAGGCGCCGCTTGTTTGTTTTCGTTTCGTGTTTGGCGCTGCGCACTTGTTGCCCTTTTGGCCAAGACCCCGATATTGGCGTTTCAAGTGCATGTTTACCACCCACACACACACACACGCACACTCGGTTATCGTTTCCAGTCTTTGTTGAGCGAAAGAAAATTGTTAAATATCAATCAGCCAAGTTAAAGGGAGATAAGAGCCACAAAAGACACAAACTTTGACATCTAATGTTTTTTTAGGGGTCTTAAGGTAGCTTTAATTTTAATTTTATAATAATTATAAAGGGGCGTAAAATGTAAAAGCATCAATTTAATCAAAATTTTTCCCCTTTATTTTCTTTAGATATTTTCCACGCAGGAATGCAAACTCAAAGAACCCATTTATGGCAGCACCTTCGACTTTAGTGGCCTCCACTCGGACATGGGTCATGTGGTAGAGAGTCCCAGCATTCCCGGCGATAAATTCGAGTTTAATGTCTGCGGAAACCTTTCACGGACCTGTAATGGCGAGAGCAACGTGGCTGCGTGCCTCAAGAAACAGGGCAAGGAGTATATTCTAGGTGAGTGTGTGAATACCTCTTAAATATCCTTCGAAAGCTAACCTTTAGTTATCTCCCTTAGGTCGCCAGCATGAGCTTTTCTATCGGAATGGCGGGATGTATCTGGAGTACAAGGGCGGTGTCAAGTGTGAGAACGGAACAGCCGACAAACCCAACTACCAGCTTCATGTAATGCTCAGCTGTGATTACACCCTGGATGCCCAGCCCATGCACGTTACGTCCTATGTAAGTTTTTGGGGGGTAAATAATATTACGGCTTTACCTATGACTTCCTTCCCTCGCAGGCGGACGATGCCTGCTCCTTCTACATTTTCTATGAGACCCCGCTGGCCTGCCTGCGCATACCCGATGCTTTGCAGTCCAACAGCTGCAGTGTGCGGGACGCCAAGTCGAATGGAACCTTTGATCTGATGCCTCTGAGTGATACCAACTATCGCACCAGCAACCGCCAGGATGCATTCTTTGTGATCAATGTCTGTAAGCCGGTTCTTTATGGCAAAAACAGCATGTGTCCTCCAGGCAGTAGCGTGTGCCTGTTCAATCCCAAAGCCACGGACATAAAGCAGCGGTGAGTCTAGGTTGGATATTAATTAATAAGAAAATTATAAAATGCTTCTTTTTACATAGATTCATCAATTTCGGAAATGTACAGTCGCGTCCCGTGGTGGAGAACGGGCAGCTTTTGCTCAGACATGAGTCACCAACGCCTTGCGCCAAGAATTCCAGCGCCAACTATACGAGTGTCATATACTTTAGCTGTGACAAGTTTATACGAGTGAGTAATATCTATTATTTTGCTTTAAAACTTTAAATTACGATTAAAACTATCAAAATATATTATATTTATGCTCCAAACTAGTTGTTCTTTACGATATATTAACACAAATACAAAAATACATCAGATTACATTTAATTTAATCTATTTACGGTTACATTAGTTTATAATATTATTGAACATAGATCGTAATATATAAATAAGTACCTTAAAACCTTCTTCCTTTTGCAGAACGCCCATCCGGAGTACGCGGGCCTGGGAGCAGACTCCTGCACCTACCAGTTCAACTTTGTCACGCCGCTGGCCTGCAATGATCTGAAACCGTGTACGGCTTTCACGGCCACAAATGAGCTGTGAGTGCTGCCTAATGCTTCCACTTTAAGCCCACTCCTCACTCCCCTCCTCCCAACAGATTGGATCTCAGTCCGCTGAGCTCGAAGCCGGACCGCACTTTGATTAAGGATGGCAGAAACTATACAATTGCAGTGTGCGCCCATGCTGGGAGCCCCTGCCAGGAAAATGGCGGTGAGTCTCGGATATAAATACAAGTTTTTAAGTGCCCACGCGAAGCTTATTCGTCGTAATTAAAGAGCTTCCATGCGGGGAAGTCGTAACCAGGCAAGGACTTAAACCCTTTTTGGCTCGGGATTAGTGATTTTTTATTGCTCTTCCGCTCGAGTGGTCCTCATGGCCATAATAGTCTTGGTAACCGGAGAAAAATGCAAAAATAGAAAAAAAGGGATGGCCCCGGTCAAGTGTTGACCATTTCATCCGGTTTCCATTAAATCGCACACGAGTGGCTATTTGTAGGTCCCCTCCAACGTATGTCCATAAATATGGGGAGCTCAGGCTGGGTCATGATGATAATGATTTAGATCTGTGATGTGGTCCGTCATATATTTACATAATTTACGAGCTAGGTGGTCAGACCATTAGCCGGGGTCGCCTTCCGCCTCATCCATCCATCCGTTCGTTCGCTCCACGTGAAAATTCAATTTACATTTTTTCCACGCCGATAATAAGCTGAATGAAGGCTTTTGCCGGCTCTCAAAATGCTCTATTTAAAATGAGTTTTAAACTTTAGTTTAGTTTGATGTGAAATTTAGAAGAGAGGCTTTAAAATGTGTATTTTAAAAGGAGAGTTTTAAGTTTATGAGGTTGAGGTTAAGCTATTGCTTAAAATGTGTATTTTAAAATTAGAGTTTTAAGTTTTATAAGGTTTATTTTACATTTTATTATCTTAAGCTTGGAATTGTTTATTGAAAGGAACAGTTTTGTATCCGAAATACTTTATTATTTATATAGGTTTATCCCTAGTAATGCACATTTCTCTATAAATATCTAAAAAGTATCAAAGTATTATCTTTGGGACTTGAATATTAATATAGTAGCATAATTTCTTGATTCATAACTTTGAGCAAATTTAGCTTAAAATCTTTCTATATTGATTTAATATTTAGTTCTTAAATATTAAATAATATTCATCAGTAATTCCCTTTCCTGTAGACCTTTGCTATCCTTGTTTTCTGATGGCAAACATTTTGGTTTACCCTTCCAGTGCATATTCTTATGCTATATAGCTATATATAATGCCTGCACATCCGCAGCTTTGATATTTTCCCTATTTATTTGCTTTGTATGCGCTGCATCAACATCAACATCAACAAATGGGGGAGACACAGGGCTCCCTCTTGCCGTGGCAAATAACAACTTTTGCCGATGTGCGGCTGTTGGCATGCGAAACGTGTCTGGTGGTATCCATGGAGTTCAGCTCACGCAGCGCGACTCCTCTTTGTGTGTCTATGGACATATATGGGTATGCTTTTTGGGGTGTCCTGCATTCGCAGTTGACTGCAGGACGCATATCCATTTGCGCGTCCTTTTCGCTCGGCTGGCTCCCTCTCGCGCGCTCGCGGAGGAGAAGGATATCATGGCCGCCCCACTGCCTCGGCCTAAACAAATAAATAAGTGTGTGCTCCCTTTTGGCAAGCTGATGTCCAGGCCATGAGCCTGGGACCTACATGAAATTTTCATTTGCTAGGCAAATAGCACAGACACACACACACACACACACACAGGAGCGCGGAATTGGGGCGTAGGACATGGCAGCGCTTTTGTAAACAAGCTGGCGCTCAAATGCACACAGAGAAAATACATATAATTGCGGTTAAGTTTAGAATTGCGTTAAGAATTTCTCGATCTATTTTGTTATAGTGTTCAACAAACTGTTTTACTATTTATATTTTTATAAAATGGTGTTTTGTTACTCCTTTTACTTACTTTTTATCAAGAGAGACAAAATGCAATGCTCTTTCGAAGTGTTACTGAATGAAGACTCTCTCGTTCGCTATTGCTTTACATAGCAGATAAAGCGTTTAATTTTAGAATTGGAATAAGAATTTCTCGATCTATTTTTTATAGTCTCCAACAAACGGTTTTACTGTTTATATTTTTATAAAATTGTATTTTGTTACTCCTCTTTTGTATCAAGAGAGATAAAATGCAATGCTTACTCAAAATATTACTGAATGAAGACTTTCTCGTTCGCTACTGAATGAAGACTCTCTCGTTCGCTATTGCTTGTACATGGCAGTCAAAGCGTGGAAGAGAGGGAGATTAAGAGAATTATGTGGCCTTAAAAGAGCGCAAAAGAGTAACAAAGCCGTACAGAGCTGTTATTCCGAGTTGGTAAAATCGAGTTTTTCTATAACTCTTTTCTCACGATCTTGGAGTGAAACGGTTGCTCAACTTAATGAAAGTAGCTCAACCAAGTTTACAATTTTCAGTAGTTCCGTTTCCCTAAAATTAACTTAACATCGGAAGGTAGCATAAGATTGAACTCTACGGTGTTGAAAGATCTTAACCTAATCCCTATTTCTCTCTCTGCATTCAAACAGCGCTGCTGCTTGGTCGCTATTTGGCGCCCAGCTGACACTGGCAGACGGCATATTGCTGCCACCCACCATTCCCCTCTGCCCCTCGTATGAGAGGCATTAAAATCTCCTGGTTTACATAGTTGAATTCAATATTTGAAGGCATTTGGCAGTGGCCTGGCCCTGGCCCCTTTGGCCCCCATTTGGCCTGCAAGTGAGTTATGGCCCCGCCCCCGAAAACAGGCCCCATAAAATCCCGCCTCCTACTGCTGCCGTTAATTGCTTATGCAGCATGCGTTGCCCTGTCATTTTGTGTAATTTTCATTTGCGTTCTGCATTTTATATTTATTTATGGCGGGCCGTTGCAAATTGCATTCTTTTTTTTTGTTTTTTGGGTGGCAGCTGCGGGAATTTCAGCTATGTATATGGATGATGCAGGCTTCATTTAATTGCTGCTTGTCAACATAATTGTCTAAGCAAATTAAGTTCTTGTTTGCAGTTTGTACAATAGAATTATTTTTGGCACCACTCTGCGTAGGGAAGAATTTAATTTAGAGACTTTTTTTGGGTTTTAAATTCAAAAACAAAGGGAAATAAATTTTAAATAACATAAAACTTGGGATTTTTTACAAAATCAATGAAGAAATCTTCAAGAAACTTCAAAAATAAATAAATGAATTTAGAGCTGAAGCTCTCTCTTTCTATAAATATATTAAAATAGTCTGAAGATAGCTCTGTCTTAAATCGTGAGGCGTTTTGCATCTTAACGTTTATAATGTCTGTTTCTCACCTGCATAAATCGTTGAACTAAAATTATTGTTTCAAGTTTCCAAGATAATTGCACGTCTTGCCATATTTATAAAAGTTCTGGAGAGTATCAAATCTCAAAGGCACCGCACTTTTGTGCTTGCTGCTTTGTTTATAATTTTCATTTTCTTGTTTCAATGTTTTTTGTTTTGTTTTTCACATTTTACTCCTTTTTATGTGCGGCTCCGGGTTTCTCTTGTTTCCTTGCTGCCCGGCGGGCAGATTCAATTTGGACTCCAGGACTGGACAAAAACCAAACCCTCCTCCATTCTCCATCCTCCATTTTCGATTCTGCAGCCGTAACTAACACTTGCCGCCAGCTGTTTGGCCTGGATGCGCCATTCAAGTGGCATTTGGAAGTCGGAAGGGAGAAGGGAGCTACTGGAGCTACTAAATCGTTTTATATTTGTTTTTCTCGCTCGGCCGTTTTTTTTTTTGTTGCTTCTGGTCAATGTTTTTAGGGTTACTTGGCTCGGCCCTTTCTTGGCTTGCTTTTCTTATTGAAATTCAATTTTCCCGGGTCTCCTTCTCTGCCGCAGCTTTTTGCCCTGAAATATTTTGCGGCATACCGTGCTCCGTGCTCACTCGCCTTATCAATGCCACAAAGTCAGCTCCTTATAATTTAACCCTTCTCTCAGCAATAGGCGGAATTTAAACAATGTTTTGTTTCATGACCGCAATGCTGCGAGGCCCGAGGTTTGAGCTTTGAGCCGAGATTGCATTGGGATTCAATTTATTTCGTGTGTATTTCGGTGTGTGTTGCGACCAGGTCAATCTCGTTGGATAATCTCTGACAAGGAAATGATTTTCACCCCAAGGTGTACAAGCACAAGAATACATCCTGTGTCTTGCTGTAAAATACAGCAGGGAACACAATAGTAGTTATAGAAAAAAATATGTGTTAGAGAAATTTTTAGAAACAAAAATATTATCAATTTCGAATTTGAAAATGGATGGAACTTTTCAATTAAACTTAACAGAGCTTTCACATTCGGCTCAACTCGTAATGTTTGGTTCCGTTTCCAAGAACTAATAGAAATCAACTCAAAGGAGCAGTATCTCTCGTAAGAAGCTCTGTCAAAGTGCATATAAAACAAAACTCTCTCGTTCGCTCCATACGTAGAAGAGAGAGCGAAAGAGTAAGCGCAATTAAAGCGTTCCTTTAAATTCCTTTTTGAATCGAGTTAGCGGGAAATTAGTACTTGAACAACTTTAACTGCGAGTTTTACATTTAAGGAGCTCTTTCCATGTGATGATAAAAAAAAAATCTAAATGTAAGGCTCTATCTTCTCACTGGACAAAGAGGAAAAATTCTAAAAAACCCCTTAAAAACATGCGATGACTCCCTTAAAGTAAATAACACCAAAAACTTATCTCTCGTAATATTCGCGACATTTTACATTGGCCGCAACTGTACAAATAAATCCTTGGAGGATGTCTTCTGTCTTCTGTTCTTCTTCTGGGCTGATGGTCTGCTAAATTCAATTGCATGTTTCCACAGGACTCCCTTGCAGCAGGACCTGCTTTGGCCAAACATGTTTACACTGGAACATACGTATATAGACGTAGACGTACATATATTGTCACGCAGCCCGGCCCCAGAATGCCATTTATCAATTTAGTTGACAGTCGATTTCTTTTTCGATTTGCCAAAAGCCACCTCAATTGGTCTTTTTCTCTTCGTTTCCTCCTGGTTTTTTTATGGTCATGGCTCTTGATCCTGCCTGAGTGTGTGTATGTGTGTGGATATTTGTCCGATGTCTGCAATATAGTATAAAAATGGGAAAGAGGGGACGCTGAAGGGGCTCTGAAATTACCATACTCTCTAGTCAAATCACAATCACAATGCTGTCTGCTCTAGGGCGCTCAATCAAAATCCGGCAAATGTGAGTGACGTTGCTCAAAATTGTTGGGGTTGCGATTGAAAAGGAAAAAGATTGAAATGCAGGGAGCCAGAAAGGATGGCGGACATGGCGGAGATTCTGTTTATTTCCACAAAATTGAGTTGTCAGTTGTTGTCCGGGTTTTAGTTTGGCCAACAACTTGATATTATTTTTAGGCAATTAAATTTTAAATTCGTCAAGGCATCGATGTAAATTCACACTGCTGGGCTATGGAGTCCTTTGTTACTGAATATTCGTGGTCCTGGCTAGACTAAAAGCATTCCAATTGCTTGGACACTCTCTTAGATCGGAAAAAACGCCTTGCAAGTTGACAAACAACGAGAACAATTAATTTCGCCTTTGATGTCCTGTCGCTTTTGCTTCTCTATCCCTATTCCTGCACTCGGAAAAATGCATTTACAGACAACTAAATTCATTGATTTTGTAAGTAACCCAAAGACAGCATAATTTCTAAAATGAAATTTAATTGAGAAGGATTTTGGATATATATTTTCATAAACCAACATTGATTTCCTCTTTCTTATAACCATATCTTTTCGAACTCTCAATTTTTCTAGTGTAGTTAGTGGTTAAGGGTTTTTTGGCCATGTTCATGGTTTTTGTGTTTGCCTTTCGAGATGGCCTTTGTTTTTCCATCTGACTTTTTGGCGCTCGGCGCCCGTGGAAGCCAGCCCTCCATTGATCCGTTCTCTCTCCGTGCACTTGCAGGCGCCTGCTACGAACAGAATGCCACAACCATCAGCCTGGGCAACTCCAACTCGCAGCTGCGATTCAATCAGAGCGGCTCGCTCTATTTGCTCTACGAGGACGGTGCCGAGTGCCCCTCAGCAGCAGGAGGAAGCAGCAGCAGCAGCAGCAGGCGCTGGTCGACGAAAATCGAGTTTGTCTGCGCGAACAATGGATCTGGATCTGGCGATTCTTTGAAAATAATTGAGGACTCCAATTGCCAGCTGTTGATCCAATATGAGACGCCGCTTGCCTGCCGGGAGCCGATTAAGTGCAAGGCCTCCATCTACGTGGACCACACGGCGGAGGGGCTGGGGAGCAGCGGCGTCGAGCTGATCGATCTAACGCCATTGATTAGCGACAGCGACAACTACGAGGCGAGGGTGGAGCTGCCCGCCTCCATGGAGCACCTGGTGCCAAAATCTACCAAGGTGAGTAGGAACAGTCGCTTGATTTCCCAACGGAACAGAGCTGCAGGACCGTAATTTGCTGGCTTTTGTCTTTGCTCTCAAACCATCATCATCACTACCAATCCCACTCCTCCTTCCCTCTTTATTTCTTTGCAGTTCTTTTTGAATGTGTGCCGTCCATTAGTGCCCAAATACCAATTAGGCTGTGCCGGCGGATCTGCTGCCTGCATGGCCAAAGTGACGGCCGACGGCGCCCCCGAGGAGGAGCGTGTAAGTACCACCTCGCTTTACGTACATACATACATATTTTTTGGGGGGATGCTTACAGTGTACAGGAGCGGTCAGGATAATGTTATTTTGGGGGTTAAAAAGTAAACCTTATGATGTAAGAAATTAATTAATAACTTTAAAATGCTTTACGCTTGTCTTAAAATAGAAGAAGAAAAGAAAACTTTTATTTATACTATCTTAAAATTATAAAATCCTAAAAAAACGTCTCGAAAACAAGCTAAAAGAGCGATATTTCCGTAATTTTTTTGTTCTCTCGTTCGCTACTCATTACGAAATACGACGAAAAGAGAGAAAACAGTCCAAATATACATATTTGTTTAAGAGATCTTCGCACTTCTATGAGCTTTGATTGAAATATTGACCTTTTTTGCAAATTATGTAAAAACGTTTTTAGCAATATGTTTCTTGTCCGAAAATATGGTCTCAAAAATTATGTGAAAAAGGAACAAGTTGCCTGTTTATTGTCCAGGCCTTGGGGCTATTTTTTCGTCCCCAACTGTGGCAGGATTCGAGTGTCCTCACAAAAGGCCTCAAAGGGCGGCGGAAGAGTGTGCTGGCTGCCACGTGAAAGAAAGCCGCTTATGTGCTTAAAACTCTTTGCATGCATGTGTATCCAATGAGTGGAACGGGAGCCCCGGGGATCCCTCGTAATTTACGCCAGCCCTTAGCCTGTGCCTTTGCTTCCACCTCATAAACGCCTCAATATGGTCGTCGTTTGGTCAAATGCCCAAAATTGTGGCGCCATTCATGCATTAAATATGCAGCAATCTAATTGCTAAGCTTCGCTCAACCTCAATTTTCCCGACTCCTCCGCAATTCCCCCCGGGCCTGACCAGTGTGGATTATTTGCTTGCTTCATTAGGAGGCGCCTCCAACTGGGGGACTGGTGCGGATGCGGACACCCACTGTCTGCCGTTGACAGCGGCCAAAAGTTGTTTAATGCCAAAAATCTCTCCTCTCACTGAGCATGTGGTCCCGAGTCCGAGTCCAGTCCCCAGTTTCGGGGCCAACTCTGTGGGTCCGGGGCCTAAATACTTAAGCCCACAAAAGTATGCTATGAAATTTGCTTGAAACGAGATTTCTCTGGCCAAAAAAACGGGCCAAATCTTTAGCAAATGAATGAGATAATTGCTGGGGATTTCGGCTGGATTCAATAATTTATATATAATTTTTCCATTAAGCGTAGGTGTAGCGTTGATTTACTGCCGGGAGTAGTTTCTTTAAATCATTCCACCTGCCTAATGAATTGTGTTTAGAATTTAATGTCAACACTAATCGGGGATTAAGTATTACTGTTTTTGAATTTCATGTTTATTTGGATTGCAATTAAAATGGAATTAATTTTATTTTTGTTTGAATAATTGCAAAAAGTGCAGCAAATTATGATATGAAAACGAACATTTGTTCACAAAATAATAGATAAAATCTTAGATGCAATTGCAAATTAAGAGCAAGAGTCGTAGTGAATTAATTGAGTTATTAATTACTCTTTAAAAATTTGTATAGCCATTATTTATCATAAACCGGACTTTAAATATTTATAGTTTAATGCAATTCTCAGATAACATTTCTTATTTTATTATTAGCATTAGATCTTATTATTAGCATTAGATCTACGATATTTGCTTGTATTATTTCTGTTCATAATTTTCCCCTATCTTTATTTTTTAATTCATTTTTTCACATCCTTTTTAATTTTACCTTGGAGCCTGCATGTCCTGTCCCGTTTTTTGTGTGTCCTTCGCGGCCTTTAGCTGCCTTTTTTTACCAACTTGTTTTTAGACGAAAGTCGAATGAATTATTAGGTTCCTCGTTGAGTTTCCGGGCGGGGCAAGCTTCCCCCACTAAACCGCATTCACCGCACTCTCCCCACTTCAATCAGCACAATAATTGCATGCGACAATGGATGCCAAGGGAGGTGAGGAAAAGGCAATCTTTCTAGCGCATTTTCCGTATTTTCCGGGGCCAAAAAGGCCGCGCAACACACACACACACCCCGCACTGGCACCTTCTTCCGGCTTCAACTTTTATCACAAGCTGCACAAATTTCCCGGGAGCAAAAACATTGTTCAAGTTGCTAAAAAATAAGCACGTACGCGTTGGAAATGGCAATTCGCTGGATGGAGTTCGCTGGAGAAACGAGGCGTTGGAGGGCAGTTAAGTAGGGGCTCCTCCGGCTCCCAATAACGAGGGTATTCCGAGGGGTTTTTTGAAGTTTTCTTTAAAGATATATCATATAATGACTTGGGAAAGCTATTATATGAACTCTTTTTACTCAAACTTCAAAATCCAGCAAGCTATCAAGGATACAAGGATATTTTCCATATAAAACTATTAAAATAATAATACAAAATACAATAATAATCCCCCTGAGAAACCATAACGTGCAGCCCCTGCTCTAAATTTGTGGGAATGGGGATTCCTGTGGCAGGCAGCACGCGAGTGAAATATGTGAGCATAACGTAAGGTCAGCCAACGTAACGTCGGCGCTACGTAACGAAACGGAACGGAAGGAAATGGCAAAACGCGGCTGGGATGGGGGCGAGAGGGTAGTGAGGGTAAAATATCTGTAAAAACAGCTTTTAGCGGCCAGCAGCAGCAGCATCCATGTGTGTACGTGTACGTGTGTGTGCGAGAGTGTGTGTGAGAGGGTGAGGGTGTGCCTACCGGCGACGTGCTCTGTAAAGCATTTCCGCTGGCAGGAGGCGACTCTAGATGGTGGCAACGATGGTAATGGTGTCTTAAAGTGCCATCGGCTTTGTTTGCATGCCGTTGGCCTAGAAATAACGCATTCGGGCCAAATATATATTTTTATAAAAATTCTATTGCTTTATTTTTGCAGTCGGTGCGCGGCTACAGACAGCCGCCGCTAACCATGAACCGTTTGCACTGAGAAAAACTATACTGTACTGTCATACTAGCTACTTTTTAAATGATAAAAATGTAAAGTATTTATTAATTGTAAAGCGAAGGAAAAAGATTTCAGGATTATGTTAAGATTAAGATATTAAATAGATTTACCTTTGAAAGATCTATATAATACCTTGACATAATCCTGAAATCGTTTTCCTGTTACTAAATATGTATTTTTCAGTAGATTTTGAAAAACAGCATATGGAAATATGTATTTTCTATAGAAGCTTTGTAATTTTATATTTTTCCACAAAAATTCGACAAAAATTTTATATATTCAGTAAAAATTTATAAATAATAATAATTTAAGTGTAGCCTTTTGGTCCCATCCATTCCTGTTGACATTTTGCGCCACGTTTTGCATTTTGAAAATGCTTCGTTTTCAGAGCATTTCGTGTGCGGAAACGGAAATGTGCTGCTCGTAGTTGCTGACGCGCACTTGAGCGTTCTCCTCGTTCCCCTCTCCTCTCCGTCCTTTAAAACAGCAAAAAAAAAGAGAGAGAGGAAAAAACTGAACCCATACTGATGGCATTGGGTTTTTCTTCCACGCTGCCACGCCCACTCATTGGCAGTTGTCGAACGTTGTCGCCTTCGCATTCGCAGTGGCATCTTGGCATTTCCAACCCCATCCCCATCGAATCCATCCCCATTTTAGCCCCTTATCGCATGCACATATTTTAATGTGCTGCCATTGCATATCCCCAAGCTAACCAGCTACAATGGAAGAAGCATTGCCTGAGTCCTCTGGGAGAAGAAATATTTAACCCACTGTGTGTGAGGGGTGTCCTATATTGCTTTATGTATTACAGGAGAAAATATTCTGGCTTAAGTATTAAATGTAAAGCTATTGTTAAGCATTTTAGGAAATACTTTGTTTAGGTTTTTTTAAGGTATGTTGTACAAATATGAATTACGCATTTAAAATCGAATTTAGCAAGTTTTATTAATTTAACATGAATATTAGACAAATAAATCATCAAGTAGGAATGCTATAGTAAAGTGTGAGCGACTGTGAAAAAGCCAATAAATAACATTAAAAGATACAAAGACATGGGCTTTCTTACTTTATCTTTTTATGATCTTAAATTAAACAGAAACCTTTTTTTTAATTAAGGAAAATGTAGCTAGAATTACAGACAAATGTTGCTGGAAACATAGCTAGCTAGAATTATATTCTAATGTTGCTGGAAACATGTTTAGGAACACTCACCAATGGTTTCATTAGACATTTTATTTTGTTTAGATTTTAATTTATATAATTTATATTAAAAGGTACATAGACATGGGCTTTCTTATTATGTCTTATGATAATCTTATGATCTATAATTAAACAGAAACATTTTTTTTAATTAAGGCAAATGTAGCTTGAATTACAGACAAATGTTGCTGGAAACACGTTAAGCAACACTCACAAATGTAGCTAGAATCACAGACAAATGTTGCTGGAAACATAGCTAGCTAGAATTATATTCTATTGTTGCTGGAAACATGCTGAGCAACACTCACACATGCAGCTAAAATTACAGACAAATGTTGATGGAAACATGTTGAGCAATACTCACAAATGTAGCTGGAATCACAGACAAATGTAGCTGGAAACATGTTAAGCAACACTCACAAATGTAGCTAGAATTATAGACAAATGTTTCTGGAAACATAGCTAGCTAGAATTATGTTCTATTATTGCTGGAAACATGTTGAGAAACACTTACCAATGGTTCCATTTTATTTTAAGTAAATTTGAATGCTTAACATAATCCCAAACTTGTTAGTTGGTCCCTGGAGGGTTAAGCGATTGCCAGCCACTGCAGACATTTGTCGCCTTTCGGCGCTTGACTCGAAGGAGGAAGCCCTGCCGGATCAGCGACACGTTTGATTTTCACTGGGAATTCCCTTGGGATTTGCGATTGCGACTCCGATTGCGACTGTGAGTGCGAGTCAATTCATTGGCATGCAGCGACTCCATTGTCAACTCGATGGCGGCGTTTGACTTGTGCCAGTGTGCAAATTTGGCAACGTTCATGTGACTTGCATGACAATGACAACCCCAGTAACCCCGCTCGAGCTCGAGCTCCATCTCAGCTATGCCTCCATCTCCACCTCCAGCTCCAGTTTCCCCTTTGCATTTGCATTTGCACTTCCGACAATAACCACAAAATCGTCAAAATGTCTGCCGTTTGGGGTCTGCGCCCCATCAAATCGGATTAATAATGAAATTGATCAAATTGTTGTGCAAACAGCTGAATGCCAGCTTGCCAGCAGCTCCACAATGCTGGGCATAACTCGTCCCCTCGTCCCTCTCCTGCTGCCTGCTGCCTGCCATTGTGCTTATTGTTATCCCAGTTATTGTCCTGTCCCTCAATGTCATGCCTGTTGTGGCCGCGTCGGCCTCCTATCCTTGGCTTTCTGCTAGGTTGAATGCCGGTCAGGCAGGCCACAGGGCGGATGAGCAACGTAGGGGCAGGACGGTAGGACGGCCGCCTTGTCCGCTGGCATGTTTTTAGTGAATCGCTGAACTAGCAGAAATCTTTATTGCTTCTCAACTCGAGCATGGCCTTGTTTCTTTTCTTTTTTCGTTTTGTTTCCTACAAAAAAGAAATGTGCGATTTGGGTTAGAAAAAGGAATAGAAGCTTTACGAAATAAGTTGTATTTAAATAAGGAAAAAATATGCTTTATTGGGAAATGTTGTCCTGAAATTATTATTACAAATTACTTATATCTTTCTAGCACCTCTCTCATTTCTCTCCTAACCCAAAAATCTTTGCAGATTGCTAAACAATTCCTTTTTTTTCTTCTTTTTTGTTCTTCAAAATGTGTTGTAAAGAAAAGAACACATTGCTCTCTCAATACAAAGAAACTCAAGACTTAAGGTTAACGATACAGCCCCTTCCCTTGCTCAAGGACTGGCCACTAATTAGAACGAGCAACCTAAATAAATGTCGTGTCCTGGAAATCCTTTTGAGAATCCCAAACAGTTCTTTTAATCTCGCAGCAGCAGCAGCAGCAGCAGCGCATTAAAGTTTCGATTTGTTTCCCTTGGCCCCTGAGCCGAAAAGATTTTCCAACAATCAAGTCAAGATTTTCTTCTTGTTTTCCTCAGCTTGGCCTTGTCTTGCCCCGTGTCCTTTGTCCTTCCCTTTTTTTTGTTCAACTCATTTATTTGTATCTGCAAACAATTAAGTTACTTTCTGGCCAGCCAGTCGTCGCTGGTATTTTCTTCTCTCTTCCTTTTTTTTATTTGTCCCTGGAAAGTTTTGCGAAACTTAAAAAAAATAATCACAAATATCCTGGCGCACGCACACATACACACAGAGAGAAGTTACTGGCTTGTTCAAATGCGATAAGAAAGTTTTTCAATAAATTTTGCACAGCGAGAGCAAAACTTACTGTGCTGTGTGTCCTGTGCCTGCCTCACTGCCTCACTGCCTGTGTTTTAAGTCAGTAAGCCGGCGCCAAAGGGAGTCAGTCCCCCCGATCTTCCAAGGACCCCTCTCCATGTTAATGAGGCTTTGGGATGCCGAAGGTCAGGCGGCAGTCGTTGTGTATTTGCTGATGGCGCATTAGCTGCGATTTTGATTTTCAAATGGATTTTCAAAAGGGGCATCCGATCCGATCCGCCAGTGAAACGTCCAGCAATAAATAATAGAGCAAACTGCTAAAACATTGCCTGAGCTGCATACGAAATGAGTCGGAACCCGGCACTGACTGGACCTGGGACTGAAACTGGAGCACCCTCCTCTGCCACTAATACGTTTAAGATGAGACGACAACATGTGCAACGCTTGCCGTCGCCGTCGCCATCGACCTTGTTGACCCGAGCATAAATCTTGTGCCACTCGAACGCCAATGCACTTGTCCTTGCTCCCCTCCCTCTTTCTATCCTTCGGAATCGTTGGGCATCCCATCCCTGCTTTTTGCGCATTAAGCTCACGTCGCTGGCCGGCTAGTTGGATAGTTGGTTAGCTGGCAGCGTTTAAGCTGCCTGATTGCCAATAGCAGCAGTTAGCGTCCAGCAACAGCTGCACAGGCGACGAGCGTTAAATAATAGCATTCCTGACTTGAAAATCCATTATTTACGAGATATATTTAAAGGAGAAAGCCTATTTATGTGCCTATAATTCGTAATATTTATTTTTAAATTAAGTTTTCTCTCTATTAATAATATTATATATATGTTTCACCTTGCGGGTGTAAACTATTTCTGTTTGCCAGACAAATATGTCATCTCATTTCCGGCAGATAGTATGAGCTTCATTTTTGTCGGGTGGGTGTCGGTGCCATTGAACTATCCATTAAATTGTCGTTTGTGCTGACTCGGACTGGTATGTCCTGCTGGATGCTTGGCCATGCCAGTTATCATCGCCAGGACACCGGCAACAAGCATAGCAACAAGCTGCAAGAGCAACCAGCAGCCAGGAACCAGGCGACACACTGGAACGTGTGCCTGGCTCAGACAGGGATTTCGAGTTATTTGCCGCAATCTCAGACATAAAGTTATACATTTCGCTTTCATCGAGCATCCTTAAAGCGCCCCCTTCTCACCCTTTCTCTCCCCCCTTGTCTTGTCTCGTTTGCAGAGCATGGGATTTCCGCTGGTATCGCTGTCGCAGAGGAACCGCACCTCCGCCGAGCTGCTGTACTTGAAGGGCGATCCCTGTCCGACGGACAACAGCACGGAGCTGTCCACGCACTTGCTCTTCAACTGCAATATGAGTGCGGGTCGGGTAAGTACACTGGAAGAAAATCAAATATGATTATTAACGAAAGCAGACACTTAACATTGAACACATAGAATGGCTTGCTTTGCAGACTAATATTGGGGTGACATTATATAATATTTTTTATATTTATTGAGTTGATTTATAGATTATGATTTCAACTTCCATTTATTTGCTATTTTTTCTTATCTAATAATTAATAGTGTTTATTTTTCGAGTGTATAAAAACACACACACATTCAATCGGATTCTGATAGGCCATTTGTGCGGACAGCTTTGAATGGGTCACAGCCTTTATGCGACTATTTTAAAGGACGTCCTCGCCGCTCACCTGCAAATTGCTTGCACGCTCCTAACACCTTCCTTTTCCCTCCTCCTTTTAGGGACAACCGGTGCTGCGTGCAATCGAGGACTGCAGCTACAGATTCGTGTGGGAGACGAATATCTTTTGCCCGCCGCACGAGTGCACCTTCAGTGCGGACACCTGCGAGCTGGTGCACGACGAACTGGGGCATCGCTTCAACTTTAAGAGTGCGCCCTTCACCAACGACGGCAAGATTCAGGTGAGTGTGAGGGATAAATCCCTAAGAATGGTCTCCTAACTGGGCATTTTCCTGCTTTTTCAGATTGACTACAATGCCACGAAGATGTCGGTAAATATTTGCGGAGCTCGCCGCAAGGCGATGACGGACTACTCGCAGTCGCTGGTCAACATATTCTTCACACACGAGTCGCCAAATTGCGGCAAGGAAGGTGAGTTGACGCTGGAGCTGCAGCTGCAGCTAATTCGATTTACATATTCCGGCTGGAACTGGATAAGGAGCCCGCGTTGTCGCTTGTCGCTTCCGTTTCCGTCTCCGTTTCTGGTTCCGCTTCCGGTTCCCTTTCCGCTGGCGCAACATGCGCGCCTTGTCGCCATTTTGTTTGCCGCTCTCTATCTGGCTTTTCGTTAGTTTGTTTTTTTTTCGCCCTTTCGGGTGTTTTTTGTGGAAAAACGGGAGAATCGCATTAGATTTGGCGCACAGCCCAATGCACTTTCCTTGCCCGGTGACACTGTACACTGTGCTTCCTGCACCATCATCCCCCTTGCGATCCTCGTGGCATTTTACCACGCCACTTTTATCGCTGGTACTCATGGTTTTACTGCCACCGATTCCTTGTGGTATGAAGGGAAAGTCTTGTCTATATATGTTGTATATTTTGTATTTAAATTGTAGTTTAAAGAAAGAGAGTTTCTTTTAAGCTCGTAGTGAGCTTTCTCTCTTTATAATCCTCGAATAAATGTAACCAAATAAGTGTCCTGGGTATCTAACAGTCGTATCCTTCCATTCAAGTATTTTCCTTGACTTTTTTTTATTATAATGCGCGACGCCATTCTTGCAACTGCGACATTTTCGGGCACTTGTCGTGGCTGCTCTTTTCGCTGTGTTCTTTTTTAGTAGTTTGCTTTTTAACTAAGATTCTTTTTGTCCGTCTGCCGGGGAAATAAAAAAAGCAAGCAAAGTGCTTGAAATTATACAAAAAAGTATATCTGGCGAACGAGAAAAAAAAGCGTCTACGAGATAATGCGGTAAAATAATCTTGCTGCACTTGGGAAAATCTCTCTTTTTCTCTGGAGTTTTTCCAGCTTTTTTTCTTGATTTTTATTTGTATTATTTTTTGTGTAGATGTGATACTACTGCATGAATATTTAATGCATGCAGACTGTGTGTGGGGGTGAAGTTTTCCTGCATCCTGTGCCGAGATTTCCCCCGGGCCACCACTCAGTGTTAGCTGCCTTATATTCGCACAATGATTTTTATTCGAGCCATTGCATGGCACTTAAAACTTTGCCATTAACAAAAAACAAAACTTTTTATTTTGACAAATAAAACTGACGACGATTTAATTATGACACATCTCATCTCCATTGTCTCTCTCTCCGACTTGGCCATAAAATGGAATTATTTTCAAACTCGGCTCTGTGGCGCACAAACTGTGTTGCCATTGTTTTGGCTCAAGCGCAATCTGCAAGCGATCAGACAATTTTAATATGCCCAGTGACAGGCGTTAGCAGATACCAGAAATGTGTGGGTGAAGCAGGAGCAGGAGCAGAAGCAGGAGCAGAGACGAAAAATCCCAACGAGTTGGAGATTTTGTGTAGCTTTGCGACCGAAAGCTGGAGGCCTTGATTCCCCCCACACCAAGCCGGGAGATGTACCCATTTCATGCTGAGCATTTGACCGACAACAGTTGAGCCTGACCCGGCAGGATGCCAGCAGGAGCAGGAGCTGTTGGGAGCTGTGTGTTGTCGTCTGTGGTGATAATTATTTTTGGCTTTTATGCGATAACTTTGCGGTGTCCAGGCCCAATCCACTTTGCTCCTCCGAGAACCCCTTGTGCTGTATCATTTCAAATTTTGATAAGGATACTCTACGGCTGCCTTTGTCTGGCCCATAAAAGTGGAAAGCTGGAAAGCCAGCCAGAGTCTGCTGCTGCTCCTGCTTTTTGTACGCTTTTATTAGGGTTAAGATTGTTTTGAATGTGGGTTCATTTGAACTAATTAAAGTGCTCTCGAAACTAATGCCCCATTACGTTTCACGTTATCCCTTGCAGGCACGATGAACGTCCAGATCCGACTGATATGCAGCAACCAGACGGAGAGCAGCAGCCTCATCTCCAGCGTGAGTACCAAGGATACTGATTATATATATATTTTTGTAAGCAGGAAGGGAATCTCTTACCTGCTTGTTCTTGGCTCCTTGGAGGATTACAAAGAGTCTAGCATCCTGTTCAGCGCCCTGCCAAATGCGCATCAAAGAAACGCGGCAACTGTGGGTATATTTTGCGAGGTTTTTCATGTTTATATACCCTTGCCGATGGGGATTATAGCCTTGTAGCTGCGAAGGTGACAATTTAAATCCTTTTAAGTGGTATTGATTGGCATTATTTTTATAGCTATTTTGTTAACTTGGGATTTACTTACTCGTTGCCTTATGTGGACTAGTTAAAACGTTGGGTGAAATGTTTTTTCCCACATCTTCAAGCAGTATTTTCTAATGATAATGTCTATAAATGAAAATGTGTTCTGATACATCTGTTAAAAAATTTAATAAATGTTTGAATATCTATAAGATAATAATATTGCATGAAATCTGATTTCATACTTTCATTTATGTATTTTATATAAGTACTTAAAATAAAAACAGATAGTTTGATGTATCAGCGACATTTACGACATAAAAGTAATAGGCAGCGAATATTTTTCTATTGATTTGCAATCAAGAAAGGTAAAATCTTTAGCTCTTAAAGCTATATTCCTCTCAACGAAATTACTATATCAATTTTAAGAGTATTTACTTTTCGGCTTGCAAAGTTTGCCTCCTTTTTTCGGTTTTTCCCTTTCTTAATTTTTGTAAGCGAACAAAAAGTCTTGGCAGCCTCTGGGTCCGTTCTCAAAGACCCGCCACAAGGCACTGCGACTACCCCGGCTTCAAAGTAAGAATGTATGAAATATGTTGGCGGAAAAGGGCAACGAGGGACACGAAAAGGGACACGGGGACAGAGACTAACTGGCGCAGGAGAGCCTGCAAGCCACCTTGCAAGAAGCGGTGGTTTTTGTGGGCGGCGACTTAGCCGGGTGCCCCAAGTCACCCGCCCGGAATGTTGGCGGCAGGTGTCCTTTGTTATGCTTACCACCTGGCAATCGGCTTTGCCTGTGCATCTTCCTGGCTTTCAGCCCGTTTTTCAGTGTCTTTGGTCTTTGTCCTTTGTCTTTTCATATTTCTGTTTTTGCGGTTCACCTTTGCATTTGCTAGCTGCTGGCTCCTTGTCTAAGGACACCTCACCTGCGTTGGAGCTTTTGTTTCCCGGAGTTCATTCGTGTCGCATGCGGCTTTGTTGTTGTCATCCGGGCACGCAGGATCAGCTGGCGAGATATATGCATGGCTTTGTTGTTCGCTGTGACCTCCTCATGTATTGACCAGGTGACCCTTGGCCTGTGGCTCGGGCTCAGGCTCAGAAATTAAATTAAAAGCAAGTCCTTTATCGGACGCCTGCTGCTGAGACTGCTGTGCTGTGCGTGTGTTTGTAGGAGTAATAATATAATTAAGTTGCATTCGCCTGCAGCACTTTGACTAATGACCAGGCATCCAGGACTTTGTTGTGGCTTTTCCAGGAGCACAGCCCAGCATCATTAGCATGCAGTCCTGATGCTAGCTGGGTTTCTCTCTTTAAGCTAATTAATAATTGTTTGCTTTTGCTTGTACGACAATTAACCGCAGGTTGCCGAAATATTCCCATTCCCATTTTCACAATGCACAATGCATCGTAATTAGTGGCGCCGGTCCGATTGCATTAGCCGCCGCCCCCCAAAAACGTTTTGCAATTAGTGCTTGAGGTCGACTCCCGCCGCTTCCCCCTAAAAAAGAACTCCATCAGGGCGCATTGTAGTCCATTAGGCAAAAATTATGCCCTAGGAAGCGGTGAAAACATTTTCCTAGGTCGATAGTTTGATGTTTTACCTGGACGCAACCAGGACTCGCCTGTATTTGGCTTCGATTTTGCATTTGTGGCACCAGGCAATTGACCCAAATTTAAACCAGCTGCAAGCTGTTTGCCACCTCCGACAAACGCTATTGCCATCGGCAATCGGGGGGTTCCCATGTCACAGATGCGGGCTGTGGCCTCTCTGTCACCCAATCACCATGCCACACATTTCGATTCACATCCTGCTCCGTTCCTGTTCCTGTCACAAACCGACGCACTGCCTCCCTGCTTTGGGAATGTGTTGTATGCATCATCCAATGTGATGTTAATTGCTCGACACACTCTCCCTGGGAACTTTAATATTTGCATTTCCAAGTCCGAGCAGACAGCTAATAGATCTGACTAGCTCAACAGGTTAAGCCCAACAAGATGTTGTGGTCAGCTGGGAGGAAGAGCTAAAAAAACGGGTGCAAAACACTCAGCTTAGCGTCCAAAGAACCCCAACAACACGTTTTAATCTGCAGGAACTGCAGAAAGCGGAAAATGGCAGTTTTCGCTGCACTTAAACAAAAAATTAGAGAAGTTGTACTTATATTATTATAAATATTAAAATATCTTCCTTTCTCGAAAGCAAGGTTCTTCCTATTTCACAATGTTCAATGTAATTGCAGAGGAAAAATGTGAATCTCTCTTAGAGTGCAATAAAAATACAACTCTCTCATTCTCTATTGCTTGTACATTGCATGCAAAAGGAGTGTAAGCGATATATTGCTTGTACATTGCAGACAAAGAGTGTAAGCGATATATTGCGTGATATTGTGAACAATTGTGAACTTTTACAAGCGAAATACATTTTCTTTAAAAGGTTGTTCCTTTGCAGAACCAATTATATACATACGAACAAATTTTTTTTAGCTGTTCCACCTTGTCATAAATATTTTTCTCCCAGTGTATATGTGTGCAATTATAGCACAACGAAGGACAACTTTTGGGAAGCAACACAAAAAGGAACTGTGTGTACACTGGCTCCTGGTACTCGTCCTGCCACTGGCAGGGGGCGCTGTTGCAAAATTAGCGATTCAATGAAATGGGATTTTAAATGGCTGCAAACTTTTTAATGCGTTGCTCCCACCATCACCTCCTCCAGCTCCAGCTGCTCCAGAACCCAGCACCCTGAGCACAACCTTGTTCTCCTCGCGGACATGTTCGTGTCTGGTGCGGCGCCTCGCCGTGACGGGAAAGTTTTAGCCAGCTTTGGGCTGGCGAGCGTTTTTGCCTCGCCACTTGCAGTTGTTGCCTTGGCTCCAGTTGCCAGTTGCAGTTGCGCCGCAAAACTTTTTAAATTATGCGCACATTTGCTGTTTCATTTTGCAGTCGCTGGTCGCGCCGGAAATGGTCTTTGGGTGAAAGTGTTGCCAGCGAACACAGAACGCAGAATACAGAACACAGCAAGGGTTGCCGGAAACAAGCTGCGAGCAGTTGTTGCGCCACAAATTTGTGCAGGGAAGGGAGTAGAAGTGTTAGGGCCGTATTTTACTTGGTATTTATGTCCGCCCTCGGTCCCCCATATCAATTTATTTATTTATTTTCCTTGCACTTAATGAAGAAAGTTTCTAATTACAAGAATCCGTTTTCTTGCAGGACCAGCAATGCAATTTGCTTTATGTGCAGCGAACTCCGAGCATCTGCCAGTTCCTTTCTTTGGGTGTGCCCCAGCAGGATAGCTCCAGTAGCTCCACCAGCACCAGCACCAGCACTAGCACCACCACCACGACTACGACTACGACGACGGCTTCGCCAGCGGGTAAGCCAACCAAGGCAGCCGCGTCGACAACTACAACGACAACAGCTGGCCCCAACCCGGCGGCTACTCCCATCGGGCCGACGGCCTCCGTGGGCAGTAAGTGCAGCTGGCCCGCTCTGACTGCACCGCCACATCCATCACTCATCCGCCCCGTTTTTTTCTCGCTCTTATTCCCGCAGCCATCCTGGCGGCCATTCTGTCGGTGACCTTCTGTGTGACGTGCCTGGGACTATTCGCCTTTTCGCCGGCGCGAAGGCAGCGCGTGCGTCGCTTCTTCCGGCGCAGCAGCTCGGCGGTCCGCTACTCCCGGGTAAGTTTGCCACCCAGCGTTACTAGCCAGCCGGAGGCGGAGTCGGAGCCAGGAGCCAGGATCTAATAAGGCCATGTCCTGCTGCCCCACTTTCCCTTCCGTTAGGTGCAGTCCAACGAGGAGGCCAACCTGCTGCTCGAGCCCAATGGAGAGTTCACCGAGAGCGACGATGACATGCTGCTTTAGGTGGGCCCAACATGAACCCAAGTCGTCGTCGAAGGAGTACACGTCTTGGCCATTAGCAGGGGGAAAAACCAGTTGGAAGCGGAACAGAGGTAGCTAGATAAAGACACGCAAGATCCCAAAGTGAGAAACACTAAACACCAAAGACATAACTGAAAAAAATGGAACTGATTGTGAGTTAATAAAAAAAAGACCTAGTAAGGATAAGGGTGATGAGAACTGCTTAAGGATGTTGATATATAAAAATTGTACAATACGCGTAGGCTACAACAACGACATACACACCCCAATTAACGGACCTATATATACATATATATACACACAAACACTATATATTTTATATACCCTTGGATGATCCCACTGCTAACCCGAACCCCTTAGCTATAGATAAGTGCATAAGAATTGCCACGGACAATTGCTTGAATCGTATTTTCGCTGACAGCTATAGATAGATATATAGCGTGGCAGCTTGTTTCCTTCCATTAACGATGTGATTTCCTAGTTTTTTTGGCTACCTCAAGTGCAGCTTGAGAGCAGTTTTTACGGTATTCCTTTTTGTATTCTAATGCAGCCTGTACTTACATTTTTGTTTTCGTCTTGTTTGTTTTAGTTAATTAAGTCGAGTCTTATTAAATGTACAACTTTGAATGTATACATATATATATTAAAATAATAAAACGTATAAAAAAGAAAAATTATTTATTGAAAGGTGTGATGAATTATGATCATGATAATGAATATTCTGGGTAACAATTAAACGACGAAAAGTTCAGAGCAGAACAACGAGTAATGCCTTCGAAAAATAAACCATTATGGGGACGAGTTAGAGATTAAAATGACAACGAGTGCATAATGAGTGCAGGAGGATGGAACGAGTAAGGAGGATGGAACGAGAAAGGAGAACGAAACTGTTAGCTACAGGACGAGTAGAGGCGACGAGTAAAAAACCTTAAGGAGGTTAAGAGTATAACTTAGAGACTAAAATGACAACGAGTGAAGATGAGTGCAGGAGGATGGAACGAGTAATGAGTTAGCTACACGACGAGTAGAGGCGACGAGTAAGTAGCCTTAAGGAGGTTAAGAGTAAAACGACTGCTGCACGACTACGAGTAAAGAGAACGGAACTGAGGGAGAAACAACGATTACAGACAATGAGCACTCAACGATAAAGATGAAAGGGTTAAAAATGAACCGACGAGTAAATGTTAATAGGAAATAACGAGCCTAAAAACAAGCGAAACAAAGTTTCTTTTAATAATTCAGTACTTATTCCTTCAACACTTAAATTATTCCAAACAAATATTAATAAATTCCGATAATAAGTAAATAAATAAATTCCAGCTGCATAATGTTTTAAAATATATTTTATTTTGCGTTGTATGTAGGTATGTGTGTTTCCATATACAATTTGAATTAATTTCCTCATATGCGTTACAGAGTAGATGAGTGTGTCTGCTGCGTAAATTTGTAGGTACCTTAGGCATTACAGATATCAGAGACAATCTAGGGCTTAGACGATATACACATACTTTAGCTTAATTACATTTAGGTATTATAGACGATATTCTGTTTCCTTTTTATTTATATTTCATATGAGTGAAGAGGCTAGCCTAATGGTTTGGTAGATGACGTGATAATGGGCTTGGATAATGTCTCGGGGTCTCGGTATGTACTTATTTATATATAGCGTCGTTTAAATGGGCGTGAGATTACAATTGATATTCGTGATGGGAAATCTGGTGCGTTATATATTCTTTTTTTGGAAAGTACAGAAATTCTCATTCAGCAAGTATGTACAGAGAGAGGTGTGTGTTTGGGGTAATAATAGTTACTTAGGACCTAAATATCTAGCATACATACATACATACAAAGAAGGCAATTTGTATTTCTCATTTCGGTAGCATTTGTTGTCGTTATTCTTGTTGTTCACAATTAGAGATTCTATACTACTATTTGGATACGTCGTATGTGTATTGCATGCGGCTCTTACTCGTATAGTTGTGGGTTGCGTTCTAACAAATAATAATAAGTAGTAAGGTTTAGTTCGAAATAAAGCTCGATTTGTTCAAAGGTTGGACGAGATTCCTCTCCGTTCAAAGGTAAAAAATATTAAAATATATAAGTGGTCATGGGGTAAGCCTTGAGCTATTCTCAGTTTGTTTGGCGGCGGCAGCTTAAGATAGTCCTAATGTACAAATAATTACTAATTAAATGAGATTTGCTGTCTAGGCTAGGCTTAAAAATAACACTTAACAGAGTGCACTTCCTCTCAAGCTTCTACTTCTTTTTTTAAATCTTTTCTTAACAAAGGCCACATGAAATATTGAAATTGGAAACTTCTACAAACTTTTCCTGAAGCGCAGGGGGAAAATCGATAATATTCTCTAGACTTTATACATTCAGCTGGTTGCTTCTCCACCTCCGTCCGTGGCAGTGGGTTCATCTCGCTTCTCTAACGGAACAATAGCTCATCGTCGGGATCGAACTGGAAGAGCTCCGCCTTCTCCCAGTCCTATACGTCGCTCTGTTTCGCGTTTGTGTTGATGATGAAGGCGCCGTTGATGTGGCCGTTGGCATGGTGCACCTTGCCGTTGGCCGTGTAGAGATTCGTCAGTCCGTTCTTGCCGTTGGCAATCATCATGGCCGGGTGCGTGGCGCCGCCGTTCAGCTGCGCCACCAGCGGATTCTTGGTGGCCTCCGCCGGCGGCGTGGTCAGGGGCGGCGTCACTGGCGACGGTTTGATCAGCTCCAGCTTGTCATCGGTGGAGCCCTTTAGCGGCGACTTGATCAGCGCTCCGTTACCCACATTGCCCAGGGACTTGCGGTGGGGCAGGGCGAAGCGCAGTTTGTCCCAGAACCAGGGATCGCCCCACTTCAGGTAGGTGTTCATCTTGAGGTAGGCCTTCAGCTCCTCGTCCAGCTTCTCCACGTCCCCAATGTCCGAGTAGATAATGACTATGATGCGGGCCCGGCCCTCGTTCAGCGCCGATCTGTGCGCCGCCCGGAACTCCATGCGTGCCCACTCCGACTTGATGAAGTTCTGGCTCAGCACGATGATGGTGCGCCGCGAGTCCGCCACGGATCGCATGATGTTCTCCGGTATGTGTCCGCCGACCAGCCAGTCGCGTTCGTGCACGCACAGCTGGAACTTCTGGGGGCCGTGCTCGAGCTGCGGCACCAGGTAGTCCTCGATGAAGCTCTGGTCCTTGTGCGAGTACGAGATGAAGGCATCGAACTTCTTGTCCTTGTCCAGCTCCTCCTCGGTGACCAGCCACAGGAACATGTTGTGGGCGTACAGCCAGATCTTGATCTCCATCTGGTACTTGTAGTACAGGGCAGCCGTGAATCCGGCCAGGAGGCCCGTCAAGGCGATCACCACGGCCAAAGCAATGAAGGCACTGCGATCATCTGGACAAATGTCGTTGGTGGACAGCTCCACCATCCGCGTGGGCGACTCGGCATTCATGCACATCATCTCGTTGCGATCCTCGATCCGCTCAAAGTTGTCCTGCGTGAACAGGAGCAGGGGCTTGGCATTGCAGTCGCAGTTCCACGGGTTCCCGGCTAACCTCAACGACCGATACGGCATGGTGCGATTGAGGAAGCCCAGAACGGTCACGTTCAGCGCCTGCAGTTGGTTCCGGCTCACGTCCAGGTGGTTCAGGTGACGCGGCAGTTGGTCCACCTCAATGCTGGTGAGATTATTCCCGGCCAAATGCAGACTGGTCACCTGATCGTAGCCACGAGTGTCGAACGAAGGCAGGCTGAGGAGTGTGTTGTTCTCCAGATACAGCTCCATGATGTCCAGGTTGTTGTGCAGATCCGGCAGCCTCGGCACCTCGGTCAGATTCCCGCTGTTGCACTTCACCAACAAAGCCTTGTCGAAGGTTCGCACCCAGCAGCTGCAGCCGAGCGGGCACTTTCGCTCCCGCGGATCCTCGGAGATGTCCAGCGGACAGATGAGCCTCTCGGGCAGCACCTCGCGCACGGGCGTGGCCTGCAGGGCACTGGGCTGGCTGCAGACCAGGCGGTCTGTGCGCAGCTTGAACTGCCTGGTGTAGGCGGGCACGTGCTCGCCCCTCACCAGCTGGACGAATCGGAGCAGCACGCAGTCGCAGACCAAGGGATTGTCGTTGAGGTCCACGTGCACCACCTTCGAGCCCATGTCCTCGCCCACCTCCAAATCCGTGGGCATGTGGATCCTTGTAATCTGGTTGTGCGTGAAGTTCACGTGCAGCCTGTTCTTGGACAGGAACTGCAGGTCCTCGTAGGACAGCGAGCTGATGTTGTTGTAGCTCAGGTCCAGCACGCGCAGCTGCGTCAGCAGGAACTTCCAGTCGGAGTAGATGAACAGCACCGAGTTGTTGCGGAGATTGAGCGTTTCCAGCTCGGTTAGGGGACTAAAGGGGGAGTTGCCGGTGGCCTCGAGGATGGCCTCCAGGAGCGGCTGCTGCAGATTAATCTCGTTGTGCTCCAGGTGCAGGTGCCGCAGCTCAGAGGCACCCACAAAGGCATTGGGATCAATGGTGCGCAGACGATTCCAGCTCATAGTCAAAGTCTGCAGGTTGCCCAGTCTGCTGAAGAGGTCGCTGTTTAAAGAGAAAAATAAAATTAAATTTAAATTTAAATTAAGAAAAACATGTAATATTAATATTATAAGAAACAATAGTAAAAGTATCTTTTACCTGCTTATTCCTGTTAGCAGATTATCCTCTAGGTTCAAATCCGTCAGCTTGGTGGTGTGCTCAAAGAGCTCGTCCGGCAGATGCGTCAGCCGGTTGCTGCTCAGGTCCAGGTTGAGGAGATTCACCTGATGCTCCAGCAGCCTGGCGGGCAGCGTGGTCAGCAGGTTCTCCTTCAGCGAGATGTTGGTGATCTCCGTCGAGTGCTCGAAGAGATCGCCCGGCAGTGTCTCCAGTTCGGATCGCAGCAGTATGACCTTCAGCTCCAGATGGTTGGCAAACAGCCGCGACGGCAGTGTGGTGAGTGGCACGCGATTGTTGAGGATTCGCACCTGCTGCAGGTGAGGGTTGTGCTCGAAGAGGCCCTCTGGCAGAGAGCGGAAGTGATTGGCGCTCAGGTTGATCTCCGTCAGGTTCGAGAGCAGGGAGAACACGTCGTGGGGCAGCTGCTCGATCCCATTGGCATGGATATCGATGTCCAGCACCGAGGTGGCGCCCTCAAAGTCGTGCTTGGTCAGGTTGTGCAGCTGGTTGTTCCACAGATTCAGGTGCTTCAGCTTGGGCATTTTGCTGAAGATCCCCGGCGGCAGTCGCTTGAGCCGGTTGCTGGCAAACTCAATGGACTCCAGGTTCTCCAAATTGTCGAACAGATGCGCCGGCATCTCGGCTATGTTGGCCATCAGTTCCAGGGCACTGAGGTTGCGCAGATCGCTGAGCAGGTTGCCGGGTATGTGCGTGGGTCGGCGGGAGGTGAACCGCAGACGCTTCAGGTTGTGCAGACGCTCCAGGTGCTGCCGCGTTATGTTCATGCCCAGGTTGTCGCTCTCGAAGATGAGCATCTTGGGCGTGGGTATGCCCAGAAAGTCCAGGATCCCGGCAATGGGCGTGTGCCCCGGCAGCAGGCACCGCTGCATGGTGACCATGTCAATCTCACCGATCCTCACGTTCGGCAGCTGCTGGTAGTCCGACGTGTCCGTCAGGTTGCACACGATCGAGACAATGTTCCGGCTCGGCTGGATGTTCAGCCGGAACTTGGGGTTCTCCTCGTTGGCCGGACAGTGGATCTCGTACTCGGACATAATCGGTGCACACTGGCAGGCCGTGCTCACGCTCAGCTCGTTGCACTCGTCGCGGCCAAAGGACGCCTCTACAGCTACAGGCCAATGGACCAGTTGGAGGAGCATCCCCAGCAGGAGCAGCGATAGCTCTGTAGGTCGCCGCATGATGGATGAATTTTGTTTCAGTGTTTGAGATTCCTTTTTATTTTGTAGGACTGAAAGGAAAGGAGGGAATTTAAATATAAATAAAAGGTGGTACTTATTCCCTGCAATGTAAAAGTAATAGCTAATGAGAGAGTTTCTTCTTAACTTTTTACTTAGAGAGTTTTTTTCTCAAAAAAAAGTTAACAACAAATATCTATTTAAAACAAAAAACTTATTGTCTTAAACTGTCGATTTTTCCCCGCTCCTTCCTGCAATTAATAAAACTTTAATTTGAGGAATAGTTGACAGCAGACATTTGTCATTATCATAATGACAAGCCAAAAAGACACACACAAATTTTGGAAAATGTAAATGAAAAGGCAGCGACTTTTGTGGGCGGAGTGTGGCAACTTTGGAGTAATTATATGGAAAGTGAAATAAAACTAAATACAAACATTTTGCTTTTTCCTTAATGGAATAAGCGTGGAAAATGTGCTTATTACGGCTGGAAGGAAAGTCCTTTGAATGCGGCTTAATCAGGGACAGTTAATTAAGCGCCAGTCAAAATTTTTGACAGCCTGGCAAAAATGTTTCATTAGCAGGAAGCATACACACACGCATACATCGGGCCAAAAAATGAATTCAATTTAAATGTGCGGACGCTGCGGGGCGGAAAATCCCGGGCAACTCCTGGGCAAGGACACGCTCTCGCACACAAAGCGACACCTACTCGGGTATAAATATGGCACGAACACACACACATCCTTTCGCTGCTCGCTTCCTGGGCCATGTTGCATTTCATGGTTGGCTCACCTCGAAACCACGCCCAGCTTCTGTTGCCCCCGTCTGCCTGTCCTTCCATCCGTCTGTGTGGTGTAATTACGGTCAGGGAGTGTATAAAATTTTGTAAAACGCTCGTGCTTGGTCCTTTTTCCACTTCCTGTTGCTTCGTGCGGCAAGTGGACATCGGGGCACTTTACGGTCTTTGTGCATTTAATGAATTTGTCATGCGCTCGAGTGCTGCATAATACGAGATTTGTCGTTGAAGCCTCTCGTCAAGTCCTTGCTCTCAATCTCTGTTCTGGGGAACGTCCTGCCCCCTCCACTCAATCCTGATGCTGGTGACAATTTAATTGTGCCCATTACCGAACAATTTGAAGGGAATTCAATTAAAAGTTTCGGCCTCCTAGCTGTCGCTCCTCTCGTAGACTTTTCTCTCTCTAAAAAAGGCAACTTTTGGCCAGATTGCAAGGACTTGTGTAAAAGAAAAAGACAGACAGACGGACACAGACGCTTTTGAATGAAATTTTGATAAGGCAATTTAATTATGCGCGCCGTAATTTGATTTTCAAATTGGTGACTTTTCCTCATTAATTAGGACGACTGCCCCGGACACAATGAATGAAATTTTCGCCGAGCTTTGCTTCGGGCTTCGGTCAAAATGTTGTTATTGATTTTCCTGCCTGTTCAACCATAAAATCTGCATCTGCTGGATACGCTTTAAACATCTTCTCAATTTTGAGACAAAAAGAGAATTTAAAATTGAATTTCAGCACATTGATTAGACAGTTTATTTGTTTTATAAAGTGTGTGTGGCTATCGAAATATTGTCGAATGCTGATAATAGTTATTGCAAATCGAAGGCTTTGTGTTGGCTAAATGTTTGCCTGGCCACATCAGATTGCAGCCTTTAAGCTATTAGATGGCAGGATAGACACGCCGCCGCCTCGGGCTCGGGCTCGGGTTCATTTCCGAACTCAACACCTTGTCCAGGATTCGTGCCTGGCAAGTAAGTTTTTCCCCCAGCTAATGGTGATGCTCCTGCTCTCGCTCCTTGGCTCTTACTCCTGCTCCTTTCTGGCTATTTGTGTAGCCGACTTCAATTTCGCATAAAACTTTAAGCACTTTTCACCCAATGAGTCCGAGTCCCTCCCCCTTGAAAACTACCTTCTCTTACAAAACGTGCTGTGTTTTGCCTTTTAAATTTCTTAGCCGAGTCAAGTAAAGTTTCACGGCGAGAAAAATCCTGATATCCAAGTTATAATCTCTTTGATTTTAAACCCTTTTAAAATGTAATAAATTAATAAGCTTATTGCAATACTTTTTCCATCAGAAAAAAAGAACACTCTAAAGTTAAACAGCTAAAAGCCAGCTTATTATTTCTCCCTGTGTAAAGCTCTCGAAGCTGGCCATTGTTGTTGCTGCTGCTGGCGCCTCCGCCTTGGCTGCTTTTCCTGGCAAGATTTTAAACATTTATATTCACTTAGGAAAATTACTTTTCGCCTTTATGCCACGCTGGCCGTGTAAATATCCAGCAACGAGCTGGAACCTGGCCTGGAACCATGGCTCCTTCAATCCGCAGCATTGATATCCCGAGCGCGTTTTGTTTATGCAATCTAATCTTAGGGTCCCCCCTTTGCTTTGCTTTGTTTGTTGACATCTTGCCACGCAGTCAGGCTTGAAGTGTTGCCAGTTCCGTGCCCCTACTAACCCAGTCTCAGAGGAGGCCCTCCTGGCAATTAATTGAATCCTGCCCTGCTGGCACCCAATTTAATCCCGCCAGGCAATTAAAAATAATTGCTCGCACACACACATGCCAGGAAATTATGAACACACACACAGCAGGTTGTGTTCCGCTCGATTTAAAATTTTTGTCTTGTTTAATTAGACGCTCGGTGTCGTTAATAAAGGTTAACAAAGTTTTGCCAACGCTCAGATTTTTCACACATTTTCACAGGTCTCCTACGAGTACGAGTCCTGGGGAAAGCCCCTCAATAACCGCACGTATCCCAAACACACACACACAAAGATTCACAGACATTCCAGTTGAGTGCGCATTTTTGCACTCACATGCTCGCTTCCGGTATGTAACGGTACTAAATTCATTAGGCACACTAAATTACAACCGCAGGCATGATGAGGTTGCTCGAGGAGCAGCAGGAGCTGGAGCTGAAGCTCGCTTTCACCTTGGATTTTTATTGCTCACCCAAGGAGTACACAATGTAAGCCTTCCCTTTCGCAAAAGGAACTGCAGAGAAATCCAAGGAAGCACTCTGTGTCTGATGTTTAATAGTCGTCGCTGCGTACCGCCCGCAGCGTGCTTCGTGGAAAATTGGCTTTCCGGGAAATGCCTGCCTGCCGCAGAGCATTTTATTATTGTCGAGCTGCGAGAAGCAGCCATTAAATGGTTAAGTTTTCTTAATACTCAGCCGGTGGGGATTACGGGCAAAGCGTTTAAATGGCGTTGACATATTGTGTGCGCCCTTTAAATGAATTTTTCAATTCCCCCAATTTTCATGTGCAGAGGAAGCGATTGCCATGCCAACTGAAATTGGCAAGGACCAGTGCTCCAGCTCCCGGCTCACATTCATCAATCAACATGACTAATTACTACAATTCCTGCCAAGCGGCTAGAGCAGCCTCTCCAGGCTCCAGCTGCCAAGAAGAGTGGTAAAAGCAAAAAAAGCTAAACAAGTTGTTTAACAATTTCTTATTAAAAACTTACAAATGCTCGAGAAAAGTTCTTACACGCATGTGAAGTACAGTCAGCAAGTGGGGGGGGCCTGCTTTTCTTTACCCATTTTCCAACGGAAAGTCTGGCCAAGTGTGGTTTTTCGTATCCCTGCACTGTGCACTGGCAATGTTTCATTTTCCTCGTGTGTATGTGTTTGCCAAAGGATTTCAATTCCCCCAAAAACTTTTGCAAGTCTTTTGGCCCCATGTTTTCTGGTTTTACAGGCATCGCCTCCAACACTTTGGTGAGCGGTGAGCGGTGAGCAGCCGAGACATGTTTATATAGCCAGCCAGATGGGCCAATGTATTGCCGAACCGGAGAGCTTTAAGTAAACATCTGTGTTCGCCAAGCATCCTTGGATGGCAACCAGCGAACGCCCCTCGCAAGATGTACATACTTTGGGGGGCAGGAGGCAGGAGGCAGGAGGCAGCAGCATGTGAAGAGTCTCTAAGCGGGTCTTAATATCGCAAAATTGGAAACTGTTCAATATGTGTGTGATTGGCAATGTGGCAGCCAGCGTCTGTCTGCCACAAACACACAACTGCTGCAACATACTTGTACTACGAGCTCACATACAAATAGAATCGCCTTAACAATTTTAAAAACAACACACATTTACTGGTTATTAGAAATGTTTATATATCGATAGAAACATGTCGGATGTTCCTGCACTCAGTGTAAATAATATTGTAAACTTTGTGATATTGACATCAAAAAAATAAAAAATTTTCGCATTTTATTTTAAAATATCAACCTTATCAATATCAAAAAATTTAAGTTGTTAACTCATTTCCTTGGGTCTTTTTCGTAGTATAATGGTGCCATATAACAAACAAAATATCGATTGACTGCCCATATTACTTATCAAAAATATCATTATCATATTGAAATTATAGTAAACTTTGATATATAGATATTGAAAAATATTGTACTGAACGTTAAAATATCAATATTATCGATATTACAAAACATAATATGCTAAACTTGTAAATTATTTATACTTGTATACAATTTAGACATTAAATATTATATTTAATATGATAATACAGTCTGTTAACATATTAATATTAATATTTTCTGTCATACTTGGTGTTAATCATAGCATCATAAATTACACTCTCATTCCTGATATAACATATATATGTTTAGCAAGCAAATTAAATTATTTTTATGAGAACTCATAGATTTATGATTTATAGTTTCATTTTTATTGAATGCATTTTCTTTAAACACAATTTAATATTTTTTTTAAATACAAAAAAATTCCTTTTCAACATCTTCTTAAGAAAACCTGCTGCTCGCAGGCTAATTACACTCGAACGTCGCGTCGCAAGGTTAAGACCTTCCTTTAGATGAATACATTAAGTCCGCTTTCATTATTTATGGCTCACACTTTCTGCAGAATTTTTCCGCGGAGGATGAAAGGAGCAGCCGAAAAGTACTTGAGCCGCTGTGAATTGAAAATATCTCGAAGCTGCTTTCGCTGTGACGCCTTGGCCTAAGTGCAAACCGCCGACGGGCTCAAGTGCACAATCCTGGAGACAGGAGATGGCAGAGGAGAAGTGTATAGGAATGAGTGCCAGGGAATGCTCCCATTTAAATGCAAAATTTTCTATTAGTAAACGCATCAGCATCAGGGCTCAGGCTCAACTTCTGGCAGCTGGCGAACTAGAAGCAACTTCAAAGTCAGCGACAAATCCATAAGATACTCGTCGCTCACTCATTACTCTTGGCAGCCTGCACAGCTCACTGAAAGTTCAACTTGCAGCAGATGAAAGAAGAAAGGGGTTAAGACCTGATTTGCGTATTCCTCACGGTCCCTCCACTTCCCCACTCCCCCCATATATACATATATTCGCGAAGGGCCTCTCCAGATCTCGTTGAAAGCCAGCTCATTGTCTGGGAAATAGAAAGGCGGCGAGGCAACGGCTGCACTTTTAAGGCTAACTAACTAACTGAGGGTATAAATATAATGTTGTATACTTTGTAGTACTATTAAAAATGTGTAATTATTTGTATTTAATTTTAAAATAAATTCAAATTAAAAGAGAACTCGGTTACTTGTAGACATAGTTGCTTTTAAAGTTGCCATGTTTACTAATTGTACAAGTTTTTAAGAGTGATGGTTTCGTGGTTTTTGTGTCGCTATATTTGACTTATAATTTATATAATTTATAAAATTTTTTGTATAGAAGAGCATACAATTTTCGACTTGCTAAACGTCTTATTTTCTCTTTTGCTTCTTTCGCCTCCAAGAAGTCGCCAAGTGAAAGGCTTTGTAATGTCATTTGTCTGTTAATCATGTTGTCGTCGTCCCCGAAGTCCCCGAAGTCTCTCCAAGTTTTTCGCAAAGTTTTTTAGCATAATGCGCTCGTGCCCGAGACAAATGCAAAAACTTGTTGAGCCCATGGCCGGAATGGGTGCTTCTTTTTCTTTTTAAGCCAACGGCGGAACCGGCAAGCCAGCAAGCCAGCAAGCATGCGTCACGCATTCAAGTTTAATAGGCTGTTGGCCAAGCTTTCGTCGATGATAATGATGATAATGATGATAATGATGTTGATGATGTCGATGATGGGCGCTGTCGATGCACAGCAATTGCTTGAAGGTTGGCCAGAAGCGCCAGCGGCCAATTGTTTACTCGATCACAACCGTGGCCCAGCCCCAAAGTCACTCAAATGGATACTCTCTGCGGTTGACTGCTTCTCCACTCCTCCGCATCCAAACACACACAGAGCTCCTTCCTTGGCTCACTTAGCGCACATCCTGTCAGCCAGGTTGATGCCAGGCCAGCCGTGTTTAGATTCGGTGGATGGGCAAACATTTAACGTAAATTGATTTCCACTCACCAGGCGCTGAGCTGACGTGGGGCACACAAACTCAAGCAAACATGGTGGAAAAATTATATAAATTGGGCACAAAACTTAAATATTATAATAATATATTATATATTCGGAGTTAACACATAAAAATATTAGTTATGTTTACCAGATAACCTCGTTAAGAGGTATACATCACAGGTTAATCAGTTAATCAAAGCTTTTAAGCTGAATTATCACTCAATAATTACCCCATAAATCATTGATTAAATTTTTAAAATATATTTCAATCACAAATCTAAAGGCATTCCATATATTTTTATCTCTGTGTGGGCGTACAAAGGTGAGACAACTTTTCGCTTTAGTTCTCGCTAGAAAGATTATTCCAGGAGCAGGAGGAGCAGCACCATCAATCTCCCTGGTCCAAGTCCAAGTCCTAGTCCAAGTCCAAGTCCACTCTTCCACTTGCAACTTGTCATTTCCTTAAGCTCCGGAGTTGCTCAACTGGAGGAGTAGCGTAGCGTAGCAGCACTCACTCCCCACTAAGTAAATTTATCTGCAACTTCCACACACGCACAGTCCATCACATAAATAAACAACTCGACGGTAGGAAGACGGCAGGCAGCAGCAGCAGAATAGGAAAATAAAATAATAGACACCCAGCCAGTCCCAGTCCCTGTTCCCGGTTCGCATTCAATTTGAGCCTTTGGCTGGCATCGTAAATGAAAATGTCGTCCATTGCACGCTCCGCCGGCGTTCGTTTAAACAGCGTTTTATGGCCACGACTCGACGAGTACGAGGTACGGATACGAGTACGTATCTAAGTGGCTGGCCAACAACCACCACTGGCCCTCATATTGTAAATAATACAGCATAATGCCTGCTGTCTCTTCTGCTTTCGGCCAACACACAGGCCAAACCCAACCCATCTGAGCCATCGACAAGCCGCCAAGTGTGGCCAAGTCCAATTGCCACAAGAGGCACGCGTACACTAGTAAAAATCATTTATAAAAATATTAATTCTCAGAAACTAAAATGTTGAAATTTCAAGGAAATTTGTCGTATTTAAAACTATTTTCCTTATCCTGATATATGAGTTATTTATGTATATTTCCAATTAACTCATTTAATACATTATTCAAAACATTCATAAAAAGGATTAATTCTCAGACTAAAATGTTTAAATTTCAACAAAATTTGTCGTATTTAAAACTATTTTCCTTATCCTGATATATGAGTTATTTATGTATATTTCCAATTAACTCATTTAATACTTTATCAAATGTCTAACTTGTATATAGCTTTTAAAATTCATAAAAATATTAATTCTCAGACTAAAACGTTGAAATTTTGAGGAAATATTTGGTATTTAAAACTACTTTCCTTTATCCTGATATATAAATATATTTAGATACATTTTCATTTACCTAACTTAATGCTTTATCAAATGTCTAACTTGTATATAGCTTTTAAAATTCATAAAAAGATTAATTCTTAAACTAAAACGTTTTGAA
This sequence comes from Drosophila watanabei, assembly GCA_008042575.1. NCBI lineage: Eukaryota > Metazoa > Arthropoda > Insecta > Diptera > Drosophilidae > Drosophila > Drosophila watanabei. The sequence continues at coordinate 12,718 of VNJS01004114.1, read as the reverse complement.
TTTCAAGGAAATATTTGATATTTAAAACTACTTTCCTTATTCCGATATATAATTTATATTTATACATTTTGTATTGCCTCATTTAATACTTTATTTAAAATTCTTTCCGAGTGCACATCTCAATTACCACAACCGAGGACATGCCTCGGGCAGTGGGTTGTTGTCCTTAATCTTCGGGGACAGGTTCCAGCAACTGCTTAATTTTTCGTACCCGTGTGCCTGCATTCAAAGTTTGGCTTTCGCTTTGTCTCCCTGGGCATTTTTATGCTTTCTTGATTTCTATTTATTCTGGCTGTCGCCGTTTCGCATTGCTGTTTGTTTGCTGACTGCTTTCCTGCTGCCGGCCCTCATAATTTGCGCTGTGTTTTATTGTATGCAGCTTAATTCGCGGACCCGCAGAGCCACAAGTCCCTCGCTTCCCTCTCTCCCCAATCCGATTCTGCTTTAGTTCGACGTTGAAATGTGAGTCACGTTTAAAGTTGTGCGTTGGGGCCTTAAATGGCATGCTTGCTGGCCATGATTATGGCGGCGGAATCGGAGGAGGAGGAAGAGTCCCCTTCTGGGACCGATGCCATATATAGCGCTAATTGTGCACATTTTGCGCTTGTTATAAATAAACGCACTCGCTGCTGCTATTGCCCATTTAAGCCCTGACTGGGCTTGGGTTCAGGCCCAGTTCAATAGGGGCCATATTTTTTTTTTTTGGCACGCCAAAGTTGCAGCGATAATTAAGACACTTTAGCGAGTTTCCTTGGCGCCATTTGCTCTTAGCTCTTGGCGTCGCCAAACTTTAAGAAGAGACTCCAATGAATATATAAATCGAAACCTCTTACGATTTTGTTATTAAGCTAAAAACATAACCATACTTCCAAAGTTTTTGTAAGAGTCTGTTGTTTTTGCATCATGGAACTGTGAACATATTTCCGAAAAAACCGAAATCATTCCCTGGAAACCGAGTTATCTGTGACGGCCAGAAGGCCTAATCCCACAAACAATATTTATTTGTAAAATCACCATTTTGCGTGAATATTTGCGCAGGATATAGGATATATGCACCACATCCGTTGCAGCAAAAATCCAGCCAATGAATGTCCGACTTGGTTTTGGTGGAAGCCGAAAAAAGCAAGCAGGATTCGTTCGTCCTTCATTCGTCGGCTCAAATCCGAGCGTATTTCAACGTTTTTTGTGCTCTGATTTTGGGTTATTTATTGTCGTGTTTTTTCTAAAGCTCCCTGCGGACTCTGGACTCTGGCATTAAATATGTATAAATATTGATAGATTTTCGGTCAACGCTTTGATTAACATTTAAAATGGTTATATGGCCAATGTGTTGATATATGTTTCACACGCATTTATAGAGACATTAACATTTATCAGAATCAGAAAGGGAGGGGGGCGTGGGGCGAGGGCCCTGCTTAACATAAATTCGCCAGGAAGCAAGGATGAGAACTGGGGACAATGGGGACAGGCCGCAATGGCGATAAATAAAGATTAAAATCTGTGGAAACGGTCACAAAAGTGCCCGGCACTTCATTTCAATTTATGTGCATAAGTATTTATATTTACACACACACACATGAAGCGGTGATAAATCAAAAATCGTTGCCTACTTTTTGGTGTCACAAGGCGACGCAGGACGCAGGACCCATGCCAGGTCCTGTGCCAGTGCGTGTGCATTTGTTTGCATTGTCGCCGCACAATAAATGCAATTTCATGTTTCAATCGCAAAAAAAGGACAACGGCAGCAGCGGAGAATTAAAGTCACCAGCTCTCGCCTGCCATCCTGCCATCCTGCCTGCCAGTCTGTTGGTAGTTATGGCAACAACAGTTGTTGCCAAATGAAAAATCAAAATGGCGACGACCAAGTGAAATCATTACGTATACGCAGCGTTGTATTAAAATTCACAGCGTGCCTTGTGATTTTTATACACGCGCCGCCTGCCCTCGCCTCCTTTCGGTTTTTCACTCACATTTTATGGCCATTAAATCAAAGTACAAATAAAAGAAAGTGAATAAAAATGTCCGTTACAGCCTTAATAGGTGGCCGGAGAGAGTAGTGTTTCCCCGGCTACAGGCTGGGTGCGTGGCCTTTTTGGTTTCAAATGAAAAGCTGAAATCTTGTCATAAAAATGCGCGAATTCGCAAAGTGCACTTTATGCGCAACGTTTGTGACCAACACCCTCTCGGTCCAGTGGGGGGAAAGCTGCATAAAGAATATAAGTGAATAAAAGGAAACGTTGCAGGAGTAAAGATAGTAAAGGACTAAAGCTTTACTGGGCTTCATGTACTTTGTACTAATAAAGTTCAAGTGCTTATTAGTTGCTACTAATTATAAATAGTTCCAGACTGTAAATTTCCTTTTAATTAGAATTTAATATTTGGAGCAGCAGCTGCATCTCAATATTTTGCATAATTGTTGGCCAGTGCCATCGGCAGGCAGTCGGGAAAAGCCAGCAAAAAATAATAATAATTTCATGGTAATTCGCATAAAATTCTGCACATGTACATATTTTTCCCACATGCTTTTGCTTAGGAGATATATATTTCAGTGGCAGGACCTGCATTAATTGCTTTTTCGTTGAAATATTTTCCGGCTAAGAAGGGTTGCTGGCAGATGGGTTTTTCAGTTTACATAGTTACATATTTTTTTTGTCGGGGCTGGGGAGGTGTTGAAACTATGCATTTCGTATGCAAATGCAAATTTAATGAGCTTTAACTCGATGTCATGCATGCGCGGGTGTTAATTTTGCGTTTGTCCGTGTGTGCGTGCGTGTGCTATGGCAAAAATATTTTGTTAATTTTTAATTTTAATTGCCGTCGCTTGTTTGAAACTTTATTTTATTTATTTATTTTATTTTTTTTTTGCTGAATTTTGCATAATTATGTACTGTACTGGTGGCCAGGGGACTGTCAACATGGCAACATTTTCGCAATGGAAATAAACATCTCATTATTTATTTGTCAAATACAGAATTGTCGAGTTCGATGCGCTCTGATTGCAGCTATTTGCGGGTGTGTGGGGATAGTTTTTTTTTCGTTTCGCAGTCGTGACGGCGCATCAATTAAACTAATTGTGCATTTAAATTGGCAAATTATTTTGCTCGATCCTTAATCATAAATTATTTATGCAATCAATTTGCATAAAGTCAAATAAACCGTCGAACATTGTCCTCGTTTGTCCTGTGACGATGCTCCACATGCTATTTACAAAGCTTAAATGTCCTTCGTGCATTCTTTTGGCCTTTTGGTTGGGATCTGCAAACGCTTTTATTTTAATTTGCGGTCAGCAGCTCCCTGTGGATCTGGAAAACCAATTAAGTGGGCTCTAAAGCTGGCGATTTTCTAGGCACTCGCGAGCGGTCTTTTTTTTTAAATTGAAAACCATGTGCGATATTTAAACATTTTTCACCATGGTTGTCAGTGCTGGGCTTTTTCTGTTTCTGTTCCTGGCTCTGCTAACTTTGTGCAAATTTAATTAAATTCTTCGCCAGCCCTTTGAGCCGCAGGGATGCACCCTTAACGCATAATTTGTCTGCTGGTTCGGGGCTGAGGACTACTGTGCTGGATGTGGCTGCAACTAAGCTCGAAAAATGTATTTCAGCGAAACATATATTGCTCGAAAGTGTGGCATACTGCTTGGGGCAGCTTACACAGAGAAAATTATTTGTTTTTATTTCTTTTTCTGCTCTCTTAAAGGTTATTTGGAACCGGTTATTTAGGTGGAGAAAAGGGAAATACCTTAATAAATATTTTAAAAATATTTTAAACCACATTTAGCTTGGAACAAACTTTATAAATCAAATGGGTTTTATAATCAAGTTATTTTTTTTAATATAACTCAAAGAATAAGTATTTTTTCCTACAGTTTCCACTGCCAAAGGCTTACGTGTCCCTTAAGGAAGCTTGGATTGTTAGTGTATTAATAGTTGGAGCCACCGCATAAAGCCTTTCAGTCCTTTTTTTCCCCCCTCATTTTCCCCGTTTGTTTTAGTGCCGCTGAAAATGTTTTAAAAGTGTTTTTCCTTATGCAACACCAACGACAAAGTGTTTGTGGCGTATACGTAATTTTTTGTTGCATTTTTTTGCCTGCTCCTGCCGACATTTAAAACAAAAAAATGGCTGTCACAATGCATTTTCGCATTTTGCATTTGCCGCGGGCGTTTCGGGGGCACAGAGAAGGTGGCAATAAAAAAGTAACAACAAGTGCCAAGAACGTGTGTGTGTGTGTGTGTGGTTGTTGTGCGGCTGACAGTGAGTGATAAAAGTTATGAACTCTTTGGGAAAAGCGCTGAAAATTTAGAAGTGTTGTGTGTGTGTGCGCTTTTTCGAGTGCTTTTTGTGTGTGTTTGATCGCCAAAGTTTTTCCTCGTTATTCTCTCTTCTTTTTTTTTTTAAGAGCGTTGCACTTTTGTGAAAATAATTGCGGTTTTCATTCCAGTAATTTTTTGTTTGTCCATTTCCCAAAACATATTTATTTAATGCAATTTATTTATATTTGCAGTGCGCTTTATGCTCAATTAAACAGGAAACCAAAGGAAAAATCGGGGAAAAAAAAGTAGTTAAACTAAATGAAAACTGAGCTCAATTGAATGCTGTAATATTTAATGATATATAAATAAATGGATCGGGATTTTTTGCTATTTGCCGTTTATGTTACTTAATGTTTGTTTTCTTTCGCCCGCTTTGCTTGCATAATTTATAATTATTTTTAATGAATATTTATAAGCTTGGCTAGAAGGAGAGCAGGAATAATATTTATTTTCACTTACCTTCCGCTGAATTGTCCTTGCTCGTCCTTATTCTTTCTCTCTCTCTTCCCTTAGAGATGCAGCTGCAGCCGGTTGTACATTTTTAATGTATTTTCAAGTAATTTACTGCAATAAAAAAGCGTGAAAAATATGCAAATTAGAAAAGGGGCGTCCGGATAGCGTCTTATTAGCATTCCAAATGAGGTGCCACACAGGGCGGGGCCATTTCTTCAGCGACTTTTCAACTTTTCAGCTAGACAAGTGCCGGGGCACACATATGTATGTGTGGGTGAAGCCGTCATTATGACACTAATTATGTCATACATATGCAAGAGTGGCAAACAAGCTGGAGACACGTGTGTGTAAGCCACTTAAATTTCAACGCATACGTAATGCCTATTCATGAGACACATCCCTCGTGACGGGATCTGTGCGTATGCTTAATTTAATTAAGCTGGCTGTTACTTAGAACTCGTGGCAATGCAGGCCATAACCGCAAACAATTTGCAAGTCAAGAGGGGAACGGGAGTGAGTATCCAAAGGATTACGCTGGAGATCCTGCCTCCTGGCAACTTGACATGAATCACTCGGAACTGGGAACTCGCAACTCGCAACTCACAACTCGCAACTCGCAAAACCAAAAAGAATATTCAAATTTTTGGAATAATTTTATTCAATTTGCCTCCTCGGACAATCGAATCAAATGCAAAAGGCTTTCTTCTTGTTTGGTTACGAAACAGTTGCAAGAAAATAATTAAGAACTAAGCCCGGATTGCAAATAAATAACAAATTTCACCCCAACAGCAGCAGCAACTCTCGGAAAGGTCAGGTCTACGTCCTGTGTAATTCGGTTATTTCCTGCCCCCCGAAAAATGTGTAAAAAGGGGGCTGTGGCAGTGAGTGAAATAAACTTGGCAAATCTACATACATCTGAATATATATTTTCTGGACACATCTTTTGTATTTCTTTGTTTATTCTGTATGCATGGCCAGCTCTTCCTCACTAAATTCATCAGCTCATCTCCGTGTGCCTGCGTCCCCCTGTATTCCATCTCTTATTGTGTTATTTCATTTCGAGGCCCAAATATTTTCTAATTGCTCGCCGCATACAAATTGCCAGTTATCTAAACTGACAACTCCTGAAGCATTTGTAATTCAATTTTTAGAGAGAGAGAGAGTAAGCCGGCGAGCAAGGATACAGATTCAGAGCCAAAAATTGTATGAATACGAAATTTTGTTATTTTACCTCAAATATTTATTTGACTTTCGGTTGAGATTCGGCTTTCGATTTGTTCACCATTCAAAATCGCATGTTTAGCAGGGATTATCGAAGCACTTTGCTCACTCACATGCCTATTTTTTATGGATCGACAGCTGTGGCAATTTATTGAGATGCTGCCTAGGAAAATGTATATAAATCTGGGAAGGATACATACATATATAGAGAATGTAAATATATTTTAAATGTGGAGTAAAAGAAATGTTTTATGGAAGAGCTGGAAAAGCTAGTTTGTACATTAAAAATTTATGTTTGCATATAACATATTATTTTAAATATTTCAAAGCGCTTTAAACATTTAAAGAAACCTATGTTTAAACTCTGCCATTTGAGAAAGCTGTAAGCTTAAACAAACATCACTCCTTGAGACAATGAATTAAGTATTTTAAAATGTTTGAACGAGTGTGAAAAATCTAAATTGATCATTTAAACCCTAATTGTTAGAAATGGTTTAACTTTAAGCCACGAAAACATTTCTTTTTAGTGCAAGCAAGTCATTAACATCACAAACATCTTCGATTTGTACATTGTTCTGGCAGTTTTTCTTTTAAATTGCTGCGATAAATGCGACCTGTGTGTGTTATCTTGTATCTTGAATCTGATATCTGGCATCCGCATGTATCGCGTTTATTGCAGATATATATATATATATCTGCTAATTTGCATGGGCTGAAAACCGCAATCCCTTGCCTGCCACATAATGTTCCTGCATTCGGATTCACCGAAGCATGCGGCAACATGCATTCAGCACAAACAACTCCCCCCGAACTGTCTGTCTGTCCGTCTGTCAGCTCTGTCTGGCTGCATTTTCATATTGAAAATCACTGAAGTGGCAGACCAGCTCCCCACCAAGCCCCCCGTGGAGCGCGTTTTGTGTGGCAATTTTGGTTCTCTTACTTTGCGAATGAAAGATTATGAAGAAAAAAAAAAAGAAAAAAAAGGAAGAGCTGAGCGCATTTTAATTTTAATAGACATGCCCGGCTTTTCCGTGGATGCTGGGCTGGATAATGAGCGCTGCTTAGGGCTCGGGCTCGGGCTCGGCTCTCAATGGATGTTAATAAGAGTATGGCATGCATAATTTTTATTGCCCTCCCCCAACACCACCAGCATCCTTTAGCCGTGTGTCTTCCTTTTTGTTTAAATAATGAAATGTGCAAATGTGTTGCCAGGTTGCCAGGCACAAGCACACATGCAGATACATTTTGCGGATACATTCTGCACAGGGAGGAAAATGTAGATGCATTCTCTAAATATAATATTATATCTGTGTTTAAATTTAGGGAAAACTATGTTAACATTTTCAGAGCTAGTGCAGAGAAGATTGTTTGCAATAAATTTAGAAGAGCTATTACTTTGAGTCAATAAAACTCTCGCCTCGGGGTCAATAAATGTCTGAGCTGAGTATTTATTTTATTACCAAACTGTTACTCTCTCATAAATGTCAGCTAACACAACATTTTTGTTCTGTGCATATGTCTGCATATGTGCATTTGGCTTTTTCCCTCTGTTTTGTATCTTATGGATGCACGCGCGCCCTGCTTTTTTACATAATTACATCGCTCGCTCCCCTTTGCTTTTGCTGCCAGCCTGCCTGCCTTTGTTTTTTGTTTAGTTGCTAATTTATTTGTGTATGCATTTGGGTCTTCATTCATGTATTTTGCATTCATACACGAGTCTCTTCTTTTGTATTGCATTTTTGAGCAATTTTAAGCCTTTGTTGAGCGCATTTAGAATGTATCTGGCCGTCTTTGTAATTACTTCAATAGCAAACTCCGGTATCTCGGTATCTTTTACACATGTTTCATGGGCATAATTCGCGCTTCGCTGGCCAAGTTGCTGGCTAAAAGAAAGAAAGCCTTTTGAGTGTGTTGCAGAAACGATTCATTGCCCTGCTTCGGTTTCCAGTGGCTTCGTGCTGGCACTTTCTAAGCTTCCTCCCTCCGCTTCTCATTAGAGCCACAGTTCTGGCCAAAGTTCTGCTGTTCTTTATGCTGTTGTGGCTTGGCTGCCTTTTACCGTTGGTTGCGGCGGCTTCGGCTTTGATTTCCCATTATGCCAAAGGTAGGAAAAACTAGTTCTTCCCTCGCGTTTTGGTTTCTCTTTTCTAATCACGTTTGCCAACCGCAGCCTGAGCATTGAACCGGGAAAGTAGATTTATGCATTGTTCTAGGTGTTGCAGCCGGAGCCGTGGTTCTTGTGGCAGAGTGTTAATTACCAGAAGGAAAGTCTCGGAGGCAAGCATTAACCACCACAAAGTTCCCTGGGAAGTTCAGCTCCCTCGTTCATTTTTTTGTCCAAGAATTGGCTTTCTTTCCGCACACATAAATCATTTTTTATTAGCTTTAACACACGATGAGCTCGGATTTCACAGGCCCACCAAGAAAAACACTGTATTCGACTTTTTTTTTTATGCTTTGCATGTTCAGCTTTAATTGAAATATACGACTGACCCCGAATCGCATTCCATTCCTCACAGCACGCAAAAGGATCATGCACATATATATAGTATATATTACTCTTGACCTTTGGCCAAAAATAAACTTATTCTTACAAGAGCTCCTCCTCTCCGCTGAACCTTGAAAAATTGTTGTGTGCTGTGTGCTTTCTCTTAACCTACTTCTACCCCGAAAAAAGAATTACCCCAAAAATCCAACTGAAGGATATACAATAATAAAAAAAAATCTTTTCACTTTTCCTGCTTTATTTTTTATTTCATTCCGTTTCGTTTCGTTCGGCTTTTTTATAATCAACAAAGTTCCAACGTTGGCATATAAATATTTGCATGGCCGGGACCCAAAAGGAAGTTCAAAAGCAAGAAGAAGAGGGCCAACTTGCCGCGCACTTATTATTATATATGGCCAACAACAACAACAACACTGACAACACCATGGAAACAGCAAGAACAACAATAGGTTCGGGGCATCTGACGCGTAAATGTGCAAAAGCTTTAAATTAAAAGTGGAGGCTGACTGGGTGGTGATGGTGGTGCTGGGTGGTGGTGCTGGTGGCTCACAACTGCGGCTTGTTGTGTCAGCTGTCGCCGTCTGGACTTCATTTTATGCGCTGACAATTTCTCATTATTAAAATTACAGCACCCCGGCAGCAGCAACATCGGAAGGAGAAAGAGTAAATGCAAGAACAATGAGCAAGGAGCAGCATCTTGTACAGAGACCGAAGATAGCTTACTCTATGAATTATGAGAATGAAATTATTGTTAAAATATCCTACAACAATATGTTATGTTTTGAGGAATTATAAAAAAAATCGTTCAGGTGAAATCATGCAAAATCTTTAGACATGAGAGGTAACCTAGCACCAACAAGTTAAAGTATTCTTCTATAATAAATAAAACTAAACTCCAACTATATATAATTATATAGTAATTTTCCACAACAAAGAAAAGTAAGTAATTCTTTGTTGTTGCAGCTTACTATATCTTTATTTATTGTTTTATAACCAAGCTAATGCAACTCCTAGAAAGAGGATTAAGACCAAGTGAAAAGCTGACTACGAAACAACAAATTATCTGCAGTTGTGTAAATGTGAAAATTATTTCACTCAGCCAGCTCGCTCCTTGCTTATTCAGCAGCAGCACTCATCCCTCAAAGTCTGGAGATCAAATGAAATATATTTATTCCCTTTCGATCCGATCAGGTAAGCTCATTAGCCACCAGATTCTACTGTGACCAGTTTATGGATTTCCTCTGTCAGCTGCGCGTCATTTGGCTGGCATATTTGTGTTCGCTATATAAATCAGCGGTCGCATGTCATTAACTTGCGATAAATCTGTCATAAACAATGCAACACATAAATTGCCGTCAATGGAAAGGAAAGCGGCAACAACGGGGTGCTGCAAATGGGTTCCCTTCCATCTGAAATGGAGGCGTGGCAGTCATCATCAGACCAAACAATGTCGAAAATGCAAATCAGGAGAGAGAGAGTACACTCCGTGTCTGAGTGGGTGGCTAGTGGGTGGGTCGGAAGTGCCATAAATGGGTGGGGAAGGGTGGACATTTAGTCGCTGTCGCGGAAACAGCACAGCGGGCGACATTATGATGTTTTGACGAAACAAAGGATCGTTTGTTGGCCTCTGTTTGTTGTCCGTCAGCAGTCCGTGTTAATGCTGTTGCAAAATTAAAGCGATTTCAAATTGGAGAACCAAACTCAAAAATAAACTATAATTTTTCGGAAGCCCCTCTCGTGACTTTAATAACTTTATTTTTTGATTGCCGCTCCATCTAAAGAAAAACAAAAACCACGGGGCCAAATGCACTTAACAAATTGCAACGCAGTTAAAATTACAAACTGCAAAGTATTTGGCAACAGCAACTGCAATTTCGTAACAAAAGTCTTTTGCACTCAAACCCCATAAAAAACAAGGAGCAGAGGAGGAGCAAAAGGGGGCCATAAACATGCAAGGGTTTTGTGTGCAGGAGCGTAGTTTATAAAGTAGTTTTTATGATTGGGCTTTAAAATATGAATAAAAAAATCTGGGAAAGTCTAAACAGCAAAACAGTTACGAATTTAAATGAATTTATTTGCCTGTTAATATTTGATATTTGTTACTAAAAAGTTCATATTAAATTAAAGGTAAAATGTAATTCTCTTGGTTAATTTTCAATTATCCCTCCAAGAACTATACCTACGCTCCTGACCCTCCTTGGGCGATACAAATCTGAGGAATGACGTGGGCCAAAATGCTTCAATTACAGAGGAGTAGGAGTTGTTTTCCAAAGTGCAAAACACTGCGGTTTGTTTGGGGCTTTCGTTGCTTTTGCTGGTCGCTGGTCGCTGGTCGCTGCATTGACATGTAAATGACCTTTAATTGATGGGCTCGTGTGTGCGGCTTGATTGAGTGCTGGCGGGCGGGTGTGTGCCCCGCGGGGCAAGGAGTTCGGCCAAAGAACTCGCACATGGTAATTTGCATTTTGAAAATGCCGCAACTTTTGCAACTTTATGTGGTGGCATCGCCTTGGATCCATCAGTCCTGTTGCCCCCGTGTCCTTTTTGGCCCTTTTGCTGCCCGGTTGCCTGTTTGCCTCGTCTGTCTGTCAGTCTGGCTGGCTGGTAAAATATTTATGTTGCTTCCACCCAACTGATTGCGGCGAAAAAGCGCAGCTCGGCGAAATGAGAATTTATCGCAAACACATAAAAAAAGAGAGAAGAGTACCAGAGAGTGTGTGTGTGTTAATGGCTTTTTCGTGTCGATGTATTGGGTAAAGCGGAACGGAACGGAACAGCGCGCTAGCCTCTGTCTCTGTCGCACGCCTGCACTTCCGCCGGAAGTTTGCATGTTCCTATATCATTCGCAAGAATCTGAAGCGCGCGCTTAAAAAAAAGCTGAAAGGCAAACGCAGTCAGTCAGTCGCCCCGAAAGGTTACCGCCATTATAGCGCTTTATTTATGAGCCAGGTTAACACACACACACACACACACATACACCTGTCTGCTAACGGTAATTGCGCCCCGTCCGCCATCGCTTGGCCCTCAAAGTCGATAACATGTCATTTGAGCGTCGCTAATGTCTTCATTTATTTTTAGCATGCCGCGCCTCGGCCTCGACTCTCCGCCATCGTCCAGTTGGCCCAAACGAGCTGTTTGTTTAGATAAAAGTTTGCTTTCGGCTTCCGCCGACCCTCGCACAGCTCCTCCTCCTCCTCCTGTCGGCCATAATTGGACACGAGCTGGGGCCATGTTTACACATGCATTTTATAGACGCTTTTAACGTGCCAATTTTGTGTGAGGCTCTCGCTGCGCTTTAACCGATTTCGGGGGGTTAATGTGCGGCCAGAAAATGCCTTTTTACCCAAAACCCAAACTCCAAGAACTCAAACCAAGAAGCAACTGCATTAGCTTGAAGTAAGCAAAAAAATATGGGATAAATGGATTAAAGGTAAAAGCAGAAGATGCAAATTTCATTAAAAAAAAATATATATATCAAATATAAATATAAATTCATTCTATATATAAGAAAAAATTAAAGCTATTCAACTTTCACTGACGGACGCCATTCTGCTGACATGAATACTCCGTTTTTGGCGTGTTTCTAGTGTGCCATATATGACACAACCGATGAAGTTTTGCCCCCACAACAACAACTACGGACAATTGTCACGCACACACACACAAGTGTCCTTTGGCTGGGGAAAAATTGGAGAAGAAAATGGAGGCTCACGCAATGGCCACGTCCGCAGCCAGCATAATGAAGAATGGCTTCTGAACGTTTTAATGCCACATAAGTCCTTCGGAGCGGCCAGAAATGCTCATTTGATGGACGAGACTCCAACTTGGCTAATTTCTCAATCAAGGAATGGCGCTCTAATTGCGCATTAGAGCGAAAGAGGGGAGAGGAGAGCCGGGGCATGGCACCATGATGGAGCTGGAAGCCATTTGAGAAGTAATCAAAAATCCCCATCAAAGTTATGCGAGTTGTTGCCAAGTTCCCTTGAATATCGTATATATATATATATGGGCAATTCCACAGAAAGGTCCACCGCGGCCAAAAAACTAAAACTTCTCTAAAATGGTTTTTTTCAATTTTGTAACATTGGGAAATGGTTCAATTGATTCAATTTGAAAGGCTTTACCTTATTCTAAAACAAATTTCGAAATATTTGAAAGCATATTCGCGAAAACGCGATTTTTCATTATTTTGATGAAAAACATCATAAAAATAGACCTGTTTTCTTTT
>VNJS01004109.1:0-28878 GCA_008042575.1 Drosophila watanabei | reverse complement strand
GCAGCACATATTAACCATTTTTTATTTCTGTGTACGCCCTTCTTTTTCTCACTTTTATTTGCATTTTATACCGATTCTTTGTGTCGTCCTCCTTGATATCTTTCTCATATTGAATTTTTGCACCCACAACTCTCCAACTACTTTGAATATATATCTATATATATATATGTGTATGAACTCTTGAATATCTATTGAACTCTTGATACCACAAAACATAATGCCTCTCCATTATGAAATACCAAACCATTCACGAATCTAGCACAAGCGCATCAAGCCCAATAGCCGTTCTAATGGGTTTGCTGCCAAGGTAAAAACAACAGTAAACTTCGATACTCAATCCTGTTAACTAGTCTCTAAGTTGTATCTTTTGTTTTAATAAACATATCTTATTTGGTTCGGTGTTGTAACATTTCCATCTGTTCTGTGCACAGGCACGAGTTCAAGCAGCGATTTGGAGTCACTGTCGCCTTTCTGGCCACCCACAGCGGCCTCACCCGCTGGCATGAGTTTCACTCGAACAATGCCGAAGAATCCGGAGCCGGGTGAGTCCTGAAAATCAGTAAAATAATCTCCACGGGATTGCTATAATATATATATCTTGCAGCGAGACCTTCAGCAAAAATAACACGCGGGCCATTGACGAGATTTGGTACAAACGCGCCGTCGACCAGCATTTTGTGCGAGACGAAAGCTTCGTCTACTCAGTACCCTTCGATGCGGGTGGTGAGTTGCTATCAGATATCGGGTTTTAGATAATAAATAACAATTAAATGATTTCCGGGGTGTAACAAATACAAAAGTAAAAGTAATAATTGGTTGGGATAAAGTCTTGGGAATAACTAAGCTTAAATATTAGACGTTGAAGACCTTTTTGAGCAATCGAACATGAAAATATATTAACTCCATTTGCAGAGAGCAATTCGGAGATCCTAGTCACGGCCAGTCATGCCGTCTTCCACAGCGAAGGGGGCAAGTCGGCACCTGCTGCAGTTGTTGGCTTCCAGTTTCAGCACTCGGCGCTCTACAAACTCTTCCACAACATCACCGGCAATGTGAGTAAAGCAAAGACATTTTAATAAGATGATGCCTTAATGTACTATCTTTGAATACATCGACTGAATTCCAATCTAAATCCTTGACAGGCCTGTGCCGTGGATGACAAAGACTGCTATATACTGGACAACAATGGCTACGTGGTCATCTCGACCCGGGTCCACGAGACAGGCAGATTCTTTGGCGAGGTGAACGGAGCGATCATGAAGCGGCTGCTGGAGGAGAACGTGTACAAGCGGGTGGTGGTCTACGATTACCAGGCGGTTTGCTTCGAGTCCAAGAACGATAACAATGCCTCTAGCATGCTGCTTTCGGTAGGATGAACTTGAATAATATAAACCTAATATATAGACAGAAAAAACCTCTATAACCAAGGAGAATCTTCTAGATTTTAAATATATACTAATGTTCCCATTTTTCAGCCACTGTTCCATCTTCTGCGCGTTGGCAAATGGCTGCTGCATACGGCGCTGTGGTATATTGTACAACTGTTGCAGTGGGCGCCCGGAGTGTCCAGCCACTATGCGGACATGTACGGGGACTCCAATGATACAGAGCCACCGCCGCCGCCGCCGCCAGAGCCGGAGCGCCATGGCCACGGCAATGGCAATGGGGGGCATGGAAAGAAGAACGATGATGATCACTGGCTGCGGTATCTGACGCTCCACCGGACGCGGCTCAAGCCCTGCGACATGCAGCGCGAGCTGTACACACTCTTTGACGAGAAGGACAACGTTGTCTACAATATGACAGCCCATGCATGTGAGCGGCCATTTGTCGTCCTGCCCATTCCGCTGAGCAACCTCATACTGCTGGTCATCGACCAGATGTGTCCGCGGGACGCCACCCTCGTCCTGACGGTCAATCCGCAGCACATCGACTACCACCTGTCGATCAACGACTCGCTGGCCTGCTTCAAGCAGGCCCGTGAGTTCAATCGCGTGCGACCCCAGAGCTGCATCAGTCGGCATGCGAACGTAAGTCCTTAAGTATCCTTGTGTCAAGGAGTGAGCTAGCTAGGATTATACAGTATAATATTTAATTATATATCCGAAAGTAGGTCAAGAAATATGACTTAACTGGCTTAAATACAGCTTAAATTCCAGCTAGATTTTTCCTCCTCCATTTCCGTTTTTATCCCGCCTCAATTTCAAGCGAATCCTTTATTTATTAATTTACTTAAATTTTCTTTACATTTTCCAGGAGAGCAGCATCAAGCTGTGCGGCAAGGCCTGCTCCGTGTACGCGAATCTGGGGCTCCTGCTCCTCTGCCACATACTGAGTCGCTGGCTGTAACGTCGGCCCACGATGGGATTAGCTTAGTTCTAGGCAATATATATATGTTTTTGTATTATATACGGAGGAGCCATCCGAGGGGATATGAACATTTTTTACTCTAACGCTTGAGCGCAGTTCAATATTTTTCGGTCACCTAGAGAAACTTTTCCAAATTAGTCCTTAAGTAGCTAAATTACAAGTATCCGTTTCGACCTCTGCGTTTGCTGTTGAGAGCGGAACAACACAGTGAACACGGACAGTGTGTGCCGCCGGCGGGCTGGGCTTATGGTAGACCTTCCAATAGACAGGACAGAATATATATATTGTATATGTATGTATTTATTGTGTACATGAACATGAAACTGAAACAAAAATTCCAACAACGGCCTTAAACGACGCGCAACCAGATCTGATGAGCTGAAATAAGCCCAGAGCCCAGCGAGGTGACTAAAGTTATGGCACTCACTGTACCGCCATAAATGCCGACTACTGCCCATGGTTATGTGTGTGTGCGTGATAGAATGAGCGAGTGTGTGTGCGTAAGGTGTAAGGTGTAAGGTGTAAGGTGTATGGTGTGTGCATGTTAATCCTAATCTAAGATGGCCACATTTGTAAGTAACACTTAGCTACGAGTTTATGTTTAAAGAACGGATCAAGGAAACCTATCGGTGGTGTAAAGGCGATGAATGAATAATGGAACCATTTAATTATATATAAACACACACACAGACACACATTATATACGATACATATATACCTACGAGTACTACGCCCAGTACCAACCAACCATACATGCTAACTAATTTAAGTAGCTTTTGTATATTTGCTTAGCTTAGCCCGGCGAAGAACCGAGACCGAAACTAACCGAAACAGAAAAGTTCAGCCTTGGAGAAAACTACATACTTTTATAGACAAATTCGTTAAAGGATGGGAAACCAACCACTAAGACAGAAACCGAAACCAAATCTAAACGCATTGTTTTTTATATACACTGATGATGACGATACCTAGCATTACCCACAAGTACCTACATATTTGAGAAGAAACTAAAAAAAAAGAACAAAAGACAAAGTAACGAAAAACAAACAAAAAAATGATAAATCAACTTTTTATTACTAAAAAAAATACTACTTGATACGAGCCACAGAACTGAGCCGAGAACGGAGACGATTGAGTAATGAAAACAAGCAAGTAAACAGCATCTAGTGACTAAATTATTATTAATACTACGATTAAACATTGACTAGTTGAAATTTATACCAAGACAAACTCGAATGACATCTTAAAGGCAAAACTCTCAGCCGAGGGATAGAGAGGATCTCCGGAGCAGAAATTGCTAAGCTTTAGCCCCCCCTATGTCGCCCATGGTAGTAGTGTAATCAACTTGTGCCATTCGAACTGCCTAGAATTTGTTATTAACTATTTAATACTAAACTCATTACGCGTTTTTTAGATGCGACTAACCACAGAACTCTGTTAATCCTCTCGCAGGTTGTTTCCATTCCTTATTCATTTTGTATATTCAGATTGACGATGATATATATATTATGAGGTAAAAACGAAAGCGAATATCAAACTTATACCAAGCCTGCGCCTGCATGCCTCTACACCGATCTCAATACTCAAATTTAAAGTGCAACTCTCCTCACGAACGAAATGAAACGAAACGAAAATAAAGGGAAATACAAATACAAAATACACCACTCGCTGGCAGCCACAATTGTACTACATTACATAAACATATTTCAAATTCAATCAAATACAAGTAAAACCATTTGTCTAATGTGCTAAAAGAAGAAACTGATAATAAACACAAATAATTTCGAAAATCCAAGCAAATGTTTTCATCGTCTTTTGAGGGAAGCTCATTGTACATTGCAGGCAAGGCGTGGAAGATATTTTCTAGAAGCGAACGGAAATGAAAAGCCATTGGGTTTTCCTTTTTGACATAATCTTTATGCTTAACAATTTATTTTAACACAAGTTTATAGTATTTTACACATCTTTTATCGTATTACAAAATGTCTTACACTTATAATTAAAATCTAAATTAGCTAAATGACGAGTTTTATTTTCTTTTTTGTCCAAGTTTTCGGTTTTCTGTTGTGTTTTCCTTTCAGTAGTTGCCAGTTCGTAGAAACATAAATGGGTAATCCGTGTTTATGCCTCATCCATTAGCTCTTTCATATGCAAGTATGGGTCTACATAATCATATATCATATGTATAGCAGTGACATCTATATAATTCGCGAATCAAGTATGTCTATTCTGCATGCAAACAAAATGGTAAACGTATTTTACAAGACGCAAATGTAAAAAAAATAAAAAGATTGATTAAGATAGATTAGAATATTAAATGAAGTCTCTCTCTGTTCTTAAAAATCTCAATTCACAAAAGTAAACGTCAGGAATTAACGATCGATATGAAAAAAATCATAAAGAGTGCGAAAGTGGCCCTTTTTTTTTAGAAAATAATTGGCCTCCGCTTAGGTTGAGTAGTCGACGGCGCCGCTGCCATTCTGTTGCATCCGGACCGATCGACGTCGCGTTAGTATGCGAGCCGGTGCTGATGGCGCTGCTGCATCGGTGGCGTCCGCAGGTACTCCTGCTACTCCCACAACCGTTCCAGACTCCCCACTAGTCGTCCCCGCAGGGGCCGCCTCCTCGCTGGCCATTCCCGTCGTCACAGAGTTGTCCAGGATCAAGGGGACGGCTACCGCCGATGTAACTGCCGCCGTCACTGCCTGATGCTCTTCCTCCAGCTGGGAGTTGCGTCGCGTGGCTAGGCCTCGCAGCTTGGACTTTTTGGGTGGCAGAGTTCGCGGAGCGCTCACTTCCCTTATGGGCGCCGGTTCATCGACACTATAGGTCACTGCGGCCGGCACCAAGGGCGCTGATGCAGGCTCCTCTTCATAGTTCCGTTTGCGTGCCAATCTCGCTGCATTTCCGTTGCCATTGCTTCCCTCATCCGGTGCCGGTGCATGTTCTCCACTCCCGCTCTGTTCGTTGTTGTTGCAGCTCGAGCCATTGTAAATGTCTGGATTCAAAGGTTTGCTCGCCAGGCAGGCGTTCTCATCGATTGTCTCCAGGGTGGTGGGTATCGTCTTGTTGGAGCTTCCATTGGTTGCCGCCATAGCAACAGCCTCGTCCTTGGTGCTGGGTGCCTGCTTCAGTTGAGAGTTCTCTTTTTCGAGCGCCTGGATGCGATCGCGTGTGGTCTTTAGTTCTTGCTGCAGAAACAGAATGGTGCTCTGCATGCCCTCTACATCCTCGTCCAGTTCCTGCAGGAAGTCATCGAGCTCTGAAAGTTGAAAATATATGTATTTAAATGGAATCCTTTTAAGCTTCAATCTAATGAGTTTGACCTACCCGACTGAGACTTCTTGACCTCCTCGCTGAAGCTCTTCTGCATGGCCAACTCCGTTTCCAGCTTGGCTAGCCTGCCATTGGAGGTCATCTTACCCAGCTCCTCGTTTTCCTGGTAAAGCAACCGGCACTTGGCCATTAGCCGCTTGCCGGTGTTGGAGTCCGGTGTGAACTTCCAGGCGGACAGCTCATTCTGGGTTTCCTCTAGCTTGGCCTTGGTAGCCTTCAGTTCCTTTTTGAGGCGTTCGAACAGGAGATTGACCGCTGGGTCGAGGAGGGCGGTGCGCAAGGCCAGGGCAGTGGGCGCCTGCTGGGCCTTGTACTCGGCAATTTGGCTCTGAAAGCGGTTACAAAATCATTAATCTTGAGAAAATTGAGTGCAAGTATGGAGTAACGCACCACATAGTCCTGGAATTCCTGCTCCTTGTTGGCCAGCCGCCGCATGAGGATCTTCTCGCGGCGCAGGGCATCGGCGCATTGCTGACCCATGCGGACATGATCCAGCTTGAGATTCTCGATCTCATCTGTGAAGCGAAGCGGAAGAGAAGCGTTAGTTTTGTTTGGTTTTCTCATTTCAACGATCGATCTTCCACTCTGTTTTCGTTTGATTTTCTTTTTTTTCCACGACATTTATTATTTATTTATATTACAAGTTCGTTAAATGGGCAAATTGTGTGTTTTTTAAGGTGGAACTTAATACGAAATCATACCAATGCTTTGCAATCATTCGTGTAAGTTCGTGACATGGTCGGTGGCAAACGCTGCTGCTGCTTCCTCCCGTCGTCAATCTCTGGCCGATTCTGATTTTGATTCTGATTCGATGCTTCGTTGGTCACGGGGGGCGGCATTTGCAACGACATTACAACAACCACTACTTGAACTTGGACACGATTTCTTCTTCTTCATTGGCTTCGAGAACTCTGGCACTTCTTGAACCACAACACCCGCACCTGCACCTGCACCTGCACCAGCACCACCTGCACCTGCTATCCCGGACTCTCGGAGGCTGGGGATGCTTTGGGGGGGATGCGTTTTCATTTTTATTTCTTGCATTTGCAGCAGTTGCATTTGCATTGGCATTGACATTGAACTGAATAGCATTGCGTTTGATAATTCCATTTCGATTTCGATTAAATGCTGATTTAAATTGAATTTTCCCGACATTTTTTCTACGCTTTTTGCTTTTGCTTTGGCTTTTGCTTTGACTTTTGACTTGCTTTTTGCTTGCACTGTGGGGATAGACAACGAGACAACGACAAACTGGTGATTTTTGTGGCAAAAACTGAAAATATATTTTTGAAAAACACTTGCAAAAAACTCGACGCACACACGGCTGCTGGAAACTCGACTCGAAAAAGCTGGTGCTGGGAGAACTTTGCAAAAGCTCTTCTTTTCCCCTGCTCGCTAATACATATACATTTAGCTTAGCTTTTCGGCATTTTTAGCATTTTCGAACACTCTTTTGTCATACAAAAAGTTTATTGACTTTGTATTTGTTGCATTTTTGATGGCTTTTTTATGGCTTTTGCCTTATGCTTTTTGCTTTTCTTTCGTTTCGTTGTGCAAACACGTATTTTGATTTGAACAAGTAAATAATTATTTATGCATACAATGGCGTTTTATTTGGCCGAAGCAATCAAATGTGCGTGCGTGTGTGTGTGTGCTCTACATTGCATGTTAATTGATAAATTGGAGGCCCATTAAACGTTTATTAATCAATTAAAAGGGCTTTTACCAAACTTTTGAGGACTGTTTAATAATCGCACTTTATTGTGCTTGGCTTATCTTGTCCCACTCACAATCGCACGCACACATTTGCCAGCTTTTGGCGCCTTTTTATATATATTTATAAATATTTTTATTTTGCTTGGGAACACACTGCAAAGTTCTTTCACTCTTTTCACTTGCTTTTGAAACTGAAAAATAATTAAGATTTTTTTCTCTATTCGGTTATACACACTGGCACTTGTTATAAACTTTCTTTTGGTTATTTGTTATTATTTTTCTGGCTTTTTTTGTTGACGTCGACGCAAAAGCAGGAGAGAGAAAGAGAGACAGAGAGAGAAAAATAGAGGGGGCAAAGAGAGAAAGGTATGTGGGGGACAAGTTGTGGGGCAGAGACACGCTGGCTCTCCGCTTCTCTAATTCTCCTCTCTGCTTCCTCTTCTTCTTCTGGCACGTAGGCAAAACGAAAAGTGGTCGCAATACGAAAACTGTACACAGCGCAGAAGAAAACAACGGCGACGACGGAAAGGCGAGAAGACGAAGATATTGAAAACCTAAGCTTTGTTTTTTTTTTCCTTCTTTTTATAAATTAAGCCGATGTTGGCACTTTTTTATATATATAATTCTCATTTTATGCTTTTTGATGTTTTATCAGAGCTTGTTATTGAAAACATAGCTTGGCAAGATTTGTTTGGGAATATTTCTTATAAGCTTTAATTAGATATAGTAACAGATTATAAGCTATTTAATAGCTTTATTTTATATATCATTTGATTTCATTTTAAATAGTTCATTTTGCACAACACTGCACACACTTCTTTATAGCTTTAACTTTTTTTTTTTTTTTGTTAAGTTCTCTCTTTTTGATATCGTATTAGATCATAACTCAATTTTAACAATTTAATTACATTTTTTAGTTGTCCAATTGCAGCACGTTCACACTTTCATTAACATATAGATAAAGGTTAGAAAAAAATAACTTAAAATACAACTAAAAACGCCGCTGAAAGAATGTTCGTTAAAAGAGTGTTCGCTTCGATTCGATTCGATTTGTTTAGTGTTCGTTCAGATTCACACACGTGTGGAGTTCTTTACCGAGTGTTTTTCATAAACAATTTTCAATTGCACAGCAGAATCCCAAGGTGTTTGTTTTGATTTTGATTTTGAGAGTGAATAAACGAAAGCAACTAAGGGAGTAGTTTTGATATTGTAAAATTTATACACAACAGAGTTTCAAGAAACACACTTTCGTTTGGTTTGGTATCTGGTTATTGCATGTATGTAGTATATAGGGGGAGTATACAGATCAGATAATCGCTGTGATCACTGATACCTGTTTTTTTTTGTGTACCAAAATGTGCATAATACCTTCGAGCAAGCGTTGGCGTTGTTCGGCGGCTGCAACAGCCTCGGCAACAGCTGCATGTTGCTGCTGCTGCTGTTGTTGTTGCTGCTGCTGTTGTTGTTGCTGCTGCTGCTGTTGCTGCTGTTGCTGCTGCTGCTGATCCTGGCTCTGATTGTGATGGTGATGATGATGCGGATGATGGTGGTGATGATGGTGCTGCTGCTGTTGCTGCTGCTGCTGCGACGACTCCTCGGGACCGGAGGGCGTGGGGGAGGCGGGACCGGAACTGGCCACGCCACCAACAACGCCACCGCCTACGCCGCTTTGGCTGCTATTTAGGATATTCAGATTTTGCTCGTATTTGGTCGGGGGCATTTTATCGTAACTGTTCATCAAGGGTCTTTGATCGTCCATAGTCATTGCAGCGACACTCATAACTCGGTTTAAAACGCTCCCTTTCTAGTAGCTGTTGTTGTTGTTCTTGGTCCTTTGCTGGCGTTGTTACTGTTGTTTTTCATGTGGGCTGAGAAAAACACACTCGCTCGCTCTCGCTTGCACACACTCACTCGCTCTCTCTCGCTCTCGCTCTCGCTCACACGCACCCGCTGCCCGCTGTGCGCGCGCTCTCACCAATACCAGTGGGGCCCTCTGGGCACACACTAGCACGCTACACACAAGCACTCTCTCTCCAATGGCGACGCGATGGGTACGATTTTTGCAAACGCTGATTTCACGTACTTTGCGCGCTAGCTTAACGCTAAATTAATGATTTATCGCTGGATTGTTCATTGATTTACACTTTTTCAATATTTTCAGGCGATTGGGTGCACTCTTACGGCGTTATTTTTCTATTTTTCACGCTGCGATGCAGCCAAGTTGAAATTTCACGTTCGGGGCTGCCAACTCTTGTGCAGAAACCAATATGGCGACCTGGTGGGGCAGTGCGCTGCCGAAAATCCCGAAAAATTAGTGTTTCAAAGTGCTGAAATATGGTTAGTGATAATTAATTTGGAAGTGCACTAAATTGTGCTAGGTTGCTTATATTACAAACAGCCCTTCAATTAAAAATAAGGAACATAGCGTATAAAAGTAAATTTGTAAGATTTTATTTAAATTAAAACTTATTCCATTTTATTAATTAAAAAATAATTTTTATAACAATTTTTGAAATCTCGAGGTCCGGTCACACTGGCAATTGTTATTGTTTTCGCAGGTAAACATGGCCGAATCCTCGCATCTTCAGGTAAAACTGGAACAGCAAAACATCAAGGAACGCCTGAATCTGCATGTCAAACGGCGCCTGCAACAGGATGCGGAGGTTCCCATTGAAAGTCCGGAGCTATTGCCAGGAGACCCAAGCCTAGCCGCAAGTTCTAAGCGCAGCAAGGGAAAAGAGGTTCCAAAGCAACGAAAACCCTATCAAAAACGTACGGAAAAAGCCAAGGCGGAGACTGCCAAGTTCAAGAAAGGTAAGGATCGAGTAAAATATCATAAGAGTTCTCCATTGTACATGTATTTATTTCAGCCGGACAACTTGGCAGTCCAGCGGCGGAGGTTGAGCCCTTGGACGACCCAGAGCCGGAGGGCTGTTCTCCTGAGGCGCCGGATGTGAAATCCTCAAGCAGGGACCGCTACAAAAACGCCGATATACTCAATATGGTGTTGAGCGTTAAAAAACGGGCTCTGATGCAGGACCCCGAGGTTCAGGCTTTCTGGTCCCAAATAGTGACGGCCATAAAGAGTTGATGCTGTTCTTTGACTAGTTTTAATTAGACTTTAAGTTGGTTAATAAAAATGTGTTGCTTATATCTTTATTTCATATTATTTAATGGAGATTTCCCAACGAATCCGGGTTAGACCGTGGATTGAATATAAGACAATTCAGGGAACTACGTTTAAGAACAAGCTCTTCAAAATACATCATTAATTATATTGCAACTATTTTAAGTATTAAATCCAATTTTAAATAAGTAGGAATCAAAACAAATCAACGATTTTAATGATAATGTAAGTAGCTTATAGCTTATATGAACATAGGATTTCTAAGGGGTAATTCCTAGATCTTTCGAAAATATTGTTTCCAAAAAGTGTGCTTTAAGTCCTAAGCATTTCGAAAGATTTTTATATGCAACTAAGTTTAAAAAAGAAACCAATTAATTGACGCCGAAAGCTGATTTTGAAACCACTGGAGATTCCTACGTCACTCTGGAGAATATAGTTTTCAAAAATGTCTCAAATAGCTCTAGTCCCCAGTGCGCAGTCTCGCTCTCTGGTTTTCTCTTGACGGGAGAGCCAGAGCTCGCCGGCCGCTTGCGGACAGCTGCGGAACGCAGTTGCCAATTTAGCTTTTCCAACTCATAACTATTAGTTTGATATTTAAACTTGATCCCGCTAAAATCGCTCAAAAGTCCCACTACCATCATTCTCAGAGTAGATGAAAATATATTCTATATTTGGCCCACACTTATGGGAATAGGAATATAAATACTTTAAACTTTAAAGTATAAAGTGTCGGAAAGAACTCTACTACAGACAAAAATTCTAATACCCAACAAGGGTCCAAAAATAGTTTTTTATCAGCTATATAATCCCCTGTTCAATGAGAAAAGTTTGCGTCGGCAGTTTTTTTGTTATTAGAAAAAATTTACGTATTCATAAGCAGAGCTTAACAGCAAATGTTTATTGTGCCAAAGTCCAAAATTGTGATCAAACTAGAGATTTTTTGCTACGTTCACAAAATGTTTAGCTTGTTATAGCTGTTTTCAAGTCCTCGGTTAGATATTTTACGGGCCGTAGAGCTGGCAGCACTGCTGCGGACTCGGATTTGGATTCGCGGAGCAGAAAGAATTTCAACGTGTTTGGGGTTGCATCGCGCCGCGTGACCGCTTCAGAGTCCACCAAAAAGGAAATCCTTTGCCATAATACCGAGCACTGTCTCCAAATTCGGTTGTGTGACGATTAAATAATAAAAAGGTAGCCGCCAAATAAATTCGGGAGGAAAGTGAATAAAAATCGCGATTCTGGGCACATCGGGCAATTAAGCCGTGTTAGATAATCCCGCTTTTGTGGCGCGATTCGGTATCGATTCAACTTTTTTCGCTTGGGTTTCTCAGAAGGGCGCTCTCTCTCTCACCCGTTCTCTCTCTCACCCTGCTTTACCCACCCCCTATGTCTCTCATTCTCTCTGCTTCTCATTCTCTACATTTCTCTGGCTATATTTTCTCCCCGTTTCTCTCAGTCGCTTTGACTTTGTGCTTCGTCCTTGCGAGAGAATTTGCACTGAAATCGCACCCACCGCACCCGCGGCCACCCCCGTGAGAACCCCGTAGAACCCCCGCACAACCCCTTTTCGGTGAGCCCTTTGCATCCGCTTTTCTTTTCGCTTTCAACTGTTTCGGGGTCTTTTCACTTCCACACTTTGGTGTCATCAGCTTGAAATAGTTCGAGAGCTCCACTCTTACGTAAATAAATACAAGAATATCGTTTCGAAAGGTAGCCACTATTTGGAGAACTGAAAATTCAGAAAAAGAAGTTACCGACATGGGGGGAAGGGGGTCTGGTATTATATAATAGCAAAAGTAAAAGTGAAAAGTGACTTCAAAACAATGGAGAAGAAGCAGAGTGCACAAGTGATTACTAAACAACTTCGCAAGTGAAAGGACTTTAAAGGAATAGTTACACCAACAGCAATATAAAATTAACAAATAATTGAGATGTATATATAACCAGTAAGGACCTTAACCTTCAACATTTAAAGCTTAACAAATAGCCAAACAGCTAAGCCCTCAAAAGAGCCAAACGGGAATCCTTTAATCCTCGAGGTCTTCTGTGCTGTGCTGTGCTGTGCTGCATTACACAACAAAAGTGCAGACCCAACCCCCGTAATAAGTTACCTGTTCTGCCACCTGAGCGACTTTTTCATGCCACTTGTTCTACTCATTTTTTCCTCGTTCCCTCGCCCGTTCGTTCTTTCTTTTTCTTGTTTTTTTTTTTAATGGCTAAATCGATATGCCTGCCAGTTTCGTGTTTCTGCCAATTGTCTGACTATTACATAATAACAAAGGAAAAGCGCCTGAAGAAAAGCCCTCGCAGGAAGGGAACTCACAGCGTTTCCCGCAGGAAATGCCAAAAGACGGCGACAGTTGACAACAACAAAAAAAAAGGGAAAAGAAAAGAAAAAGTGGGAGGCACTGAACTAGGTCAGTTATTGAATTTCCCGAGTGGGAGTTACTGCAGAAATGAGACAGAGTGTTGCATGCCTGGCAACATGCAACTACAACTGCACATCAGTTATTTATGGGTGAATCACATAAAATAGTGCCACTCAATCAAGTTACCATTCCGATTTTCCATTTCCCCTCCTAAATATACATATATATGTACATATAACCTGTCAATTTGAACTCTTCCGTTCCGCCTGTCAGTTGTTGGCCAACAAAAACAGCAACGTTGTGATTGAGTGAGTGGCCGACATGACAACGGCCCCTTGACTACCATATTGATTGGCTTTTCATTCGCCAGTCCCAGCCATCTTACGTATGTCGGAGCATGGACATACACAGCCACACACCACACCGACTGTGTGTGTGCCAGAAACCCAAATTTGCTGGGTAGAACGGGGCGTATGCGTAATAATTCTTTCTCGGATCTGTCTTCCACGGACGGCGTCCAACTGCAGTCAGTGCTCTAGAATTGAGCATTTGCTGGGCCTCCAGTGCATTGCACTCCAGCCGATTACGTGCTCTATTACGGGGATCAGCGGGGTCCGGTTACTTGTGGCAAGCCGTAAATGGCCAAGGGAACGCCGGGCGGTCCCGGAAATGGGCTGCAAAATGCAATTACTTGAGTGGCCAGGAAATAACGTATTTAAATTCCTAAGTGGAGTCATAAAAGTGGTTGTTATCTGTATGTTTTAGCTAGTCAGGAAGAAAATAATTGATTTTAAATTGATTTAAGGAACAATACAATTTTCTGAAGGAATCTGTGGAAATATTGAGTTTTACCATAGGTTGTTTTATATATAAAGCAGCGATTAAAAAGTATTTGAAGACATTTTTTCAAAACTGTTTGCTCTGGTAGTAGCTTTATTAAAGTTCCAAACTAACGGATAATATATGGTGCAATATACTAATATATATATTTCCAAATTAGATATAACTTTCTATTGTAAAGCATAGTCCGAAAGGTCTTACTTCGCGTGTCAGCAAATTTCTCTCTGCTTCCACACGCACAAAATGAAGAAAACAAAAGGAATTTATATAATTAAATCTCACTTAAGGTTATTGTCAATTTTAATTAATTTTACATCAAATATAAGCTAGTTTTTAAATATTTTATTCATTTTTCGATATACTCCTAGCCAGCCCTGCTCTACGGATTATGTTGTTATTATAAAATCCTCATTTTCCTATAGGTTTAGGGTACAACCATTCCCATACAAAATGTACAATTAAAAAGAAACCTGAAAAAATGTTATTGCATACTTTTAGGTATTAATTTTTTAGATTTTAAAACTAAATCAATTGACATGCTTTTGTATTTTAAATTGACTTACATTGTCTCTGGGACTAATTAAAGCTGAAGTCTGATTCTAATTTGATTTTCGTTGCCCAGCTTTATGCAATTTAATCAGATTGTTTGGGAAATCCGAAAATCCCGAGCAAAGACCGGCAAAGCCTCTTCTGCACGACACAAGTGAGGGGGCATACATTGAAATCGGCGCCCTATCAAATCACTTGGCCGCAAATCGCAAACGATGACAAAACTATTAAAAGCTCAGGCAGGGCAGCCAGAGGATGGGGCAGGTGGCTTTCTAACGGGGACATTGGTAATTTGTTACCTAGCTACCGAGAACCGTTAGCAATTACGTTCCATCCACAACACCCGCGCGCTCGCTGGGAAAATCAATCGCCTGCACGGCACACACAAAGGCGGGGGGGCGGAGACGTGAGGGACGTTTGAGCAATCATTGCAATCCAATTAAATGGCCAGTCGAACGCAAGTCGAGGAATCCTACAAAAAAGGTGTACAAAACTTGAAGAGAAGGCAACAGCAACAAGGAGGCTCTGCATTCGAATGGGTTCCACACAAGTCTCGACTCCCTCTTGCATTCCACAAGCCAAACTAATTGGGTCGCTAGATGGCGCGCGTCATCATGGACCTCTCTCTTGGCAGAGAGAGAGAAGGAGAGCGACCTCTGGCGGCAGTTGCAATGCGCATTCGCCATTTCTCCCCTACCTCCCACACCCCGCCCAACGAACTGCACTTGTGTTGTTTTTGTTTCCTGCACTTTCCTATTTGCGTCCCACTTTGTGTTTTCTTCCTCTTCTCCGCTGTCATTCTCCGTTCCCTTTTAGTTTTGGGTTTATTTTTGCCAAGGCGCTTTTCACTTTCCATTGCAGTTAGTCAGTCAGTCAGTGAGTCGGGTTATGTGAATATTTTTCAAATAGCGAATCGTTTACGGGTTGCTTTTGTTGGCACACATCTCTGAACCTTTTCCGCCGTCTTCCTTTTATCGCTTTCAGGCTAACATGCTAATGTAGCAAATCGCCAGAGCCACGAAAATTGTCAAACGAAAGCGAAACTCGAACCGCCAGCAAACAAATTGTTGCTCCAGCCGCTGCCGCAGCCGCCGCCGAGCAGAGAAGAGACGAAGCGTGGTGTGGATATATCCATAAAAAAGGCATATAAATAATTTATTTCAATAAGCCCAAATACATACAAAATGTCGCCATTCATGGAAAAGACGCTGTTGTTGTTAGGCATGCTCTGCTGCATACAAGGTAAGCCCCAAAGTTTATGCAATGCAAAATGAAACACAACCACATATGCACACACGTGCGGGCACACACACACACACAACCCTGACATTTAGCTGCGTATGCATGGTATTACGTAGATCGGAGAAAGTGACTGCGAAAGTGCACTTGACACGCTAATGTCTGCTTTAATACGTTTATAATATATAATAATACGTTTATGATTACTCTGGAGACTCCTTCTTTTGCAATTAGTATCGAAAAACGATATAAATTATCCACAATAATCAAATTTCATCATCTTATTATCTATTATCTTATTTTGTATCGTTTGTTTTATTTAATTTTTGACTTTATGATATATTATCTTTAAAATATTGTCTTTTCCATTAAAAAAAGTTCATTAATTCATTAATTAATACAATTTGCTTTATGATCTATAACATCCAAAGATGTCTTTTATTCATTCATATTTTTATTTATGGAAATTATATAAAACCTTACCCCATGAAAATCCTCTAAATGCACACTAAAAAGTTTATTTTATTTTATAATGCTTAAATCCCCTATTTCTATTGTACACCGTAAATCAATTATATTTTTATTTAGACAGTTATAATAGGACACCATTTCAAATATAAACTGATAAATTATTCGCTAAAAACACGGCTTTAAATTAACATAATCGAAAATGGCAATATTCACTCGTGGGTCATCCAGCATGTTAATACGCTTACAAGTTAAAGTTTTTAAGACAAATCGCCATTTAAGCTTTGACAGTAACAAATTGGCAAATTATGGAATTACTCACTAATCCAATAAGACAGCTCTTTGAAAATGTGAAATAAATAAAGTTGAATAAAGTTAAAAGACAAATGAAAGGGAAAAATGTAAAGATATTAAATCTTCTTTTATGACTTTATTTTGATATATTCAGAACTTTCATCTTAATTTTAATCTTATTTAAAGACTTAATTAGTCTATTTAAAGTTATTTTAATATTAAATCTTACAAGTTATAATAACAACCTTTCGCCTTAACTTGTAGTAACCACTGCCCTTATGTGCTATGACTGCAACAGCGAGTTCGATCCTCGCTGCGGCGATCCCTTCGAGCCGTACTCCATTGGTGAGGTGAACTGCAGCAAACAGGAGCCCCTGGAGCACCTCAAGGACAAGTACAAGCCCACCCTGTGCCGCAAAACCGTGCAGAAAAGTGAGTGATACTAGTTAATATCAAAAGTCACATATTAATCTTAGATTTATAAATAGTTTACGGAAAGACCCGCATCGTACGTGGCTGCGGATACATACCGGACGAACGCACCGATGCCGAGTGCGTGAAGCGCTCGGGTACCCACGACGTGGCCGCCATCTACTGCTCCTGCACCAAGGACCTGTGCAACGGCGCCAACTCGCCGCTGGCCCAGTGGATGATGCTGCCCGTTGTCTTTGCCGCCGGCTTGGCGATCCTGTTGAACTCGAGGCACACAATACGATTCCAGAGCTCGTAAATTGAGCTTGACCTAGCATTTCACTGAGTTTATTTACCGTACTTATCGTTTTCGAGATTATTTATATTGTTTTTTCGATTCAGATCAGCAGTTGATGCTCATTTAGTTGCATAAATTACTTTAATATTTAATTTAATGTGTTCGTAAGCGTAAACATAATGAGAATAATATGAAAATCAACACACACATAATAGGAAACCACTTTGGGGGCAGTAATAAATCAACAAATTTTAAAGCTTGGTTCGAACAACTTTTTCAGAATACAAACAAACTGCCAGTATATGTCTCCGCCTGAAAAATTAAATATTTCGATTGTAAAACCCTTAAGATGTTATGTAATTTAGATTTATTTTCTTGGGACTAGAAAACACACATTTTAAAAATACTCAAACTCTATTCCGTTGAAGATTCGAAAACTTCGCATGAGAACGGAATAGAGAAGGTAGTTTCCCATTAAGGATGAGTGTGTTTTTTCTCGCAGTATATGAGCAATGTATCTGTATTTTAATTTAAATTACGACTCTATCAAAAATTTTAATTTGAGTTAATCTTTGATTGAAACCAATAAGAAGGTAGGGTAGCCCTAGAAGGTAAACCCTTCACACAACCTATGAGAAAAAATTCTAAAGATGATCATCTATAGTGCATAAAATTTGCAATAATTAGGATTCAGAACTCACATGAAACCAGAAAATTGATTTATATAGAGAGGAAAATAAGAGAAACATATTAAAATATATATATGAATTAAATAAATGGAAGAAAACTATTTACAAAACAAAAAACAGATGGGAAAGAGAATCCACGAAAGGGAATAAATCACATTTTGTCCATTTTAAGCTTCATACAAAAACAAAAGACAAAAATCGAGTAAATATGAACCATGATCTCGACTCCACTTCCGAAAGTGTTCTCCGAAAGTACGGTCCATTTACTCCGCGAAAGTCTTGGGGAAGTGGGATCGACGGCATGGCTGATATAAATAAATCTTCCTAATACTTTAGACGGAAAATGCATAAACAGTTTGATTTGTGTCCCCAACAAACACACACAACACACACGAACCGAGGTACAGTCAACACCAAGCATGGCAAGATTATCTTAATAAACCGAAGACACTAGCCAACATATAACAGAAGAGCAGTTGCAAACACATAATTTTGTGTAGGAAACAAAAATTATATATATATATACATACATGAAGATGAATTGCATAAATTATACACATTATAATTATTTAGTTAAATATTATTAAGAATTATATGGAAGGATAATAAGACAAGGCCGAAACGGAAGCGTAAGCATATGTAGATAAACCTAACTAATTTTAATTTATAACGAGAATAACAAAACACTAGCCGTTGTATCGTAATTGAGAAAACCAAAGCAGCCACAACAAAACAAATTTCAAATCAATAATCTTTGCAAACTACAATTAATTTCTTTTCTCTGATTTCTTCTCTTTTTTTTTCATTCGAAAACTATTTTTATAAATTTATCACAACAAATTACAACTCGAGCACACCCTAAACGAAATAAAACCACAACCATCACGCAGCGATAAAACCACTAAACACGTATTCCAATAACAAATAATAAAAACACAAACCATTCAGCGTGAATCATATCATTGAGCTTTGCTTCACTAATGACGGGAAGACATTCTAAAATAAAGATAAAACTAAACGAAAATACAACATATATTTCAAACTATTTAATGCAATTGAAATATAATAAAAGATAATACGAATAATACAAAACGTTTTCAAACAAGTTACTGGAACTTAAAGCATAGTTTCTCGATTAAGTAAGCAACAAGAACAAATTAAATTCACTGAAAGGACACACACCAGAAAAGCTTTCGCCTGCGCTGGCTGAGTCGAATATTCTATAACCATCAATATAATAATCTATATCAATATCATTTTCATTCGTTTCTTTTACTTTCGAGTCACAGCAACAAGAAAAGAACAGTAACAAGTATGGGAAACATATTATGCAAGAAAACTATAACAGAAAACCAAAAAACCACAGCAGAAATAATAGAATGAAATCCATGAGCAAAAATAAAGATGCGAAAAACAAGAAAGAAAATAATGTGAACTTGTTAATTTTTAGCATTTAAGTCTGTAAAGCTCCGCTTGTAGATGAAAAATCAATAAATAAACTAAATACAAAGAATAAATTCAATAAATGGAGACATCAAAGCTATAAGCTTTCACAAAAGAAAGAAACTTCGGGGATTTATCTTTGGAATACGTACATACACCTTGAATTATAAGGTTATATCTCTAAAATTTCATAAATCCACTTATTTAAATGGTAGGAAAAAGGTAAAATTTATTTCTTAACTTAAAGTTCGCTGAAATTACAATAAAAATGTGTCACTATTTTCAGGCCAGGATACTGGGGAAAATGGCATTCTTGGCAATGGGCTGGTTGGCCCTTCGCACAATTCTGATGTAGCCATTCTCGCCCCACGTCGTTCCGAAAGAGTTGAGGCATCGCCAGTAGTCCAAATTGGTGTCCGCGTCGTGATCATAGCCCACGACGACCAGGTACTGCGAGCTCCTCGGGTTGGTCAGGGCACTCGTATCCTGTACATACACTCCGCTGGAGTACTGCATGAACCCGAAGGTCGCCGGATTGTATTCCACAATTACGGGGAATCCATTGGACACGTAGAGCATCACAGCGGCATCGTCGCCATCCGGCACCGTGGAGTAGTTGGCCAATCTCACTCCCACGGCCACCGAGGATGCCGGCTGGCACATGCCCGGGGTCTTGGAGGTATTGTCGTTCCTGTATTCCGCCTCCGGGTACAGATACGACTCCGTCAGCTGGGTGAGATAGTCCAGGGCTGCCTGCGGCTCTTGGGTTGTGCAGCCGGTGCCCATGCCCGCGCAGTCGATGAGCTGCTGGGCGGAGAGCGAGGCAGGAGCAGGATTGGCCGACTGGACGGCATTCAGGATCTCGACAGCCTTGGCCGTGGCATAGGCCCAGCTGCTGCTGCAGTTCTGTCCCTGATCCTCCACCGCCACGGTCAGTCCGAAGTCGGAAATGATGTCGTAGCTGGTCGATGCCGCTTGCGTGGCCGGGGGAGCACTGGCCTGCGATGTGGTCAGTTGCACAGACTTGGGCAGAAGGGCCGCAAACTGGATGAGCCGGATGTCCGAAAACTGATTCACTGCCTCGCGGTAGCTACTCCTATTCCGATCCGCCTGGGCATTGTGCTGGGCCACCTGGTTGCGGTTGTAAACGTAGTAGTAGTTGGCAAAGTTGCGAGCCGATGCTGACACATAAGACTTGCCAAAGTTGTCCTAAAAAATTTGGAATCAGAGCATAAATATTAATTTGAAAAGTGTATTCTCCATCCTGTATAGAAATCCAAAGTCTAAACTTAGATCACTTACCACATAGGCATTGAAGTCCACCAAGTCCTGGCCATGATTAAAGGCCCATCCACCGGCGGCCAGCAGAAGACAGCAGAGCAGCGACTTGAA
Organism: Drosophila watanabei; assembly: GCA_008042575.1. Taxonomy (NCBI): domain Eukaryota; kingdom Metazoa; phylum Arthropoda; class Insecta; order Diptera; family Drosophilidae; genus Drosophila; species Drosophila watanabei. Next base: position 8,337 of record VNJS01004109.1, on the reverse strand, counting down.
CATGACTAAAACCGAAAATCCAAACAACTGATGATGGCTAGAACCAGGGAATGGTCTTTTATAGCGAGCGGGAACTCTCCTTCTGATTGCCAAAGCAAATATAAGTTTACCATGCCGAGTTACTTTCGCAAGAAAAGTGCAAATAGATTTCTACGGGGCCTTGAATTCGCACTTGGCCCACAGACAAGATATAGAAGTAACATTCGTGGGTCCGGGTCTGGGTCCGATGGTCTCGATAAGCCCCCGTTAGAGGGAAAAAGTCTGGGTGCGCTTTGTTTGTCCAATAAACTTGTCAAATGCGCTCCGTTTCGTATCGTTGCGATTCGCTGGCTTCTCGTATCTCTGTTAATTCGAAGTCATCACTGGCCCAGTTCAGCAACACACCACCTCCGGAGCATCGTAAAAGCTTCGTCGTCTCTAATGCCAACTTATCGTCACTCGTTGTGTCTTATTGTCTCCTCTGCAGGCTTCACTAATCACATTCATACTTTCATGGCGCCCATAAAAATTGCAACATGGTGCTTAGTAGGCTCGTTTGATGTCTTGTCTCGGGTTGTCTCGGCCTAATCGATGTAAACGAAGTGCTAAATGAGCTATTTGCCAATTTCAATCGATGTGGGCCTAGTGGATACTTAAAAGAGATTCTTGGAAGTCTGCAAAAGTTGACCTTATGATGCTGACCAGTCAATGAACTTGTTAGTAGCCAGGCCAAGTTGCTCACTTAACAAATCTGTTAATTGAACTGCAAATAAATGGCACATTTTGGCAACACTATTGACATGCTAATACATAGTATTTCAGCTATTATTTAAATGAATGATTCAATATTTACACATGTGCTTTGATTTTTAATTTAATATACTCTAACATAGTCACAAACCGAAACAGAGTTATGTGACATTAAGTGCTGATAAAACCATTAAAAAATTTAGCCAAATGTGAATAGCTTTCGTCAAGCATTTTTGAGATCCAAACATATTTTATAATACACTTTAACCAGAAACTTTAGAAACATAATAAATAATTCATTGTTATATTTTGCTTTGTTTTAGTGGTCATGCTTTCATAAATTATAAACTAGTTTCGGTCATGTAATGCTGATCAATCCCATTAATTAATTACTTTCCACTTAATATATGTAGTTATAGGCACCCGGGAATTGGGCAACAAACAATTACTAAACATGCATAAAATTAAGGCTGGTCAGATTATAATGCCGTAAACCAGAAAGCCAGCCCGCCAAATGAAGACGAATACGTTTTTGGTTTTCTCAAAAAAGATTCAAATTGGTGCTCATCTGGTTTCGGCCAGATGATGTCTGAGCCCGGACTCTGGGCCTGGACCCTATAAAACCGCGGTGTGCGGGTCGTGAGCCGCTTATAACCTCGCCGGTCTTCGAGTCTGCGCCATCTTCGCACAGATTTCTGAACGCGGAAGATACATCTACCATAAAGTCGTAAAAGGTGATTGAGCCACGCTTTCAACATATGGGTGTCGTGTGTGTGTTTCTTTGTGATATTTGTGTGGTGTTTCATTACACCAAAAACAAGATAAATGAGAATACCTGTTATATAACACCTGATATACAGTTACACATGGAGTTTTATTAAGAAGTTCATATTAGTTATGAGTTCCCAAATAGTTATGAGCTGAGATGAAAATAGAAGTGAAACTTTCATTAGAAAATATGAACTGTGAACTGTGATGAAATACAAACTATTTAATCTATTTAATTTGCACTTCCTAGAAACCTAAATAAAATTTTGTAGCTCGGACAAGTACTTAAAACAAAAAGGATATATCTCAACATTCGAATACAAAAGAATTGAAAAGAGGCATTTATAGTATAAATATCTAGTTATGTATTTAGAATTCAATGTTATAAAATATCTTCTTAAAGTTTGCAATATTTAATGTTAAAATCTTAAAAGTTCCGTTGTGATCTTTCTCTATATATTATTATAAAATAAACTCAAATCAAAATTCTCTTCACAAAGCAATTAAGTTCACCTCGGGATATCGAATTTTTTCGGTGTAATGACAAATCAAGCATACAAGAGAACTGCAATTGCAATTAAAGACAACATTCGAATAGAAATTGGGATTTACTCACCAACATGAAAGGAATTGGGGTAATCGCCTTTCACCCAGGCCCAGCATGTGATGAATATTTACGATTTACGGCATCGAAAGTGAAATTTTGGCCTGCGGTTGCCCTATCTAGTTTTATTTGGCCCACGGCCAGGCAATCTAAGCCAAAAAGCAATAAAAGGAGAGTCCCCGAAATGATGTATGATATGCCGAAACTCGAGCGGATTGTGTCTTTTTTAATGAGACACCAATGGCTATATGCTAAGCATATGCAAATGGGATTATTCAACCGATAATGATGGCGCATATGTCATCAGTGATCGGATTGGCAAACAGCATCCCGGAATATCGAACAGCGAATGCTCTGCCAAGCCAAATTGAGATCGATGGACCGAAAGGCTTGCGGTGTGGGAGCTGGGTGCCGGAGAGGTGAAGACATGGGTTAAAGCCAACGGGTGATTAATTACCAATTAAGTTGCCCGATTGCCGACAGAAGAAGATGATCTGCGGGATACCGGAGAAGCAAATAAATACCGTTAAATCGTTTGACATGTAGTTTTTTGTGTTTAAATCGATCATTAAGTTGTTTCATTGGTTTCTTTGAAATAATTATACTATAGATGCAGGTTGAAAAAGATAACCAATTAACGGTTTTGTTTAGGAAATATGTTTATTTTTTAAATTGAACATTGACAAATGATTAGGGTTTTTCCTTTTTTGGTTTTCACTTTTTTATTGAGGTTTTGTTTATTGACAGGGAGAAGAGTATGTTACATAACTTAAATTTTTATCAATAGAAAGAAATCTATACTAAACATTTCAAGTTATAAGATGAGTATGGTGATGTATAATTTTTATACGGAAACTATGACGCGCTTTTGAATATTATTTATTGATTTGTTTTTTGAAAAGTTCACCCTATGATTCATTTGATAAGGATGATATATAGCTTTTCCGCTGAATTTTGTGCTATAGCTGATAAGGAGCATCTTTCATTTTACGGTGCTCATGAATACATATTTACGTGGGGATTTCCCCCACGTTTCCCTATTAAAAATTCCACGAGCTCTAACGCAAGACGGTTCGTTTCGAGGTGAATGAATGGGCTAAATTCACCTGCGATTAACGTTGACAGATGAGGCTGGAGAGCGGGAAAAAGACAAGGAGGAGGATGGACTGTGTTGGCCAAGCGATTATCTAACACTCTCCACTATTTTTGTGCTTTCATGCAGATGCGGATGTGCTCATCGATGTGGCTGCAAGTGGCGATGGGCCTGGCCCTGCTGGGTGCTGTGTCATTGCAGACCCTACAGTCGTTCCCCAAGCTGTGCGACATCCGAAACTACGACGACTTCCTGCGGCAGACGGGCAAGGTGTACTCCGACGAGGAGCGCGTCTACCGCGAGAGTATCTTCGCCGCCAAAATGTCGCTGATCGCGCTGAGCAACAAGAACGCGGACACGGGCATCGCCAGCTTCAGCCTGAGTGTCAATCCATTGGCTGATATGACCAGGAAGGAGATCAACACCTTGCTGGGCTCCAAGGTGTCCGAATCTGGAGAGTAAGTATGCTTTTGCCACGTGACATGACGCAATACCAAATATCATAGGGGGATGCCCAAGACCGAGCATGGAATAATTAACACCTAAACCATAACTTCCAAACGGGTTTGCAGTTTAAGATCTAACCAATCTGTAACTTGTAAGACTGCGGCGGAGATTATGCTGAACTAGTTTGATAGCGAAATTAGATAGATTCCATTTCTGACTTGTATCTAAATCATTTCCCAAAAATATTTGGTTGCCTTTTATATCATCTGACTGTGTAAGAAGCAACGTTTTATTATCTAGTTTTGTTTATTCCAAATATTCGGAAAAGTGTCATCACGCACTTGAGCAGCGTTATCTTCTATTTGAGCAATCATTAAATTGTTATTGTCTTGTGTATTCCGGGAATTAAATCATCTTTTTTTTGGGTATTGCTCAATTAAATTGAATAATTTCAACACATAACAGTATTAGGTAATTTACCCATTGCTATAAATTAAATAAACTATATAAATTCTGATTCATACATAGATAAAAAGTACATGGAGTACTATTTTCTCCAGACTCATAATATAGGTTTTTTGAGCTAACTTAAGAGACTTAAGTCGATATATTATAAATTTAAACAGAAAAACAAAAACGTGATCAGTTTTTATTACTGATCCCTTCCTAACATTTTGTGTGATTTTAATATAGTTAAAAGATGTTCTTACTTACCCAACACAAAAATATTTTGAATTACTTAATACCTAATGTTTATAGAGGATATTACTTATTTTATTTAAATCATAGACAAAGTTTAAATTATTATAATTTAATTTTTTGTTTCAGTAGAGTTTATTGTGAAGAAATTATAAACTTTAGTTTAATTTGTTTTAATACAACAACACCCAATTCACTTAAAAATGTCATTAAATGGATGCAATAAAATAATTTAAGTCCCTAAATTATATTATTATAAATGTGAAAATGTAACATAATTGTAGCTTTGGGCATCATATGAAATGTTTTCAAATCCTCAACCATTTCCGTGACAGTTTTTAGTAGTTTTGCTTCTTAGATAAAGCTATAACAGCTATATAATAACAACTTAAAAAGGAAAATATTAGTTTTTTATATAAAGTCCAAAGTAAAGTTCCTCACAATTTTTCATACTACAAGTGTGATGCAATTTTGTGATCGTCATGCCCCGTCACAGTCTATAATTGAGCAATTAACCCCATTCGAATTCGAACTCACCACACCCCTTTCCTCTTGCCTTGCAGGAGGTACACCGACGGACACATCAACTTTGTGACTGGCCCCCGGAGTCCGACCGCCCCCAATCTACCGGAGAAATTCGACTGGCGCGAGAAGGGAGGCGTGACGCCGCCCGGCTTCCAGGGCGTGGGCTGTGGAGCCTGTTGGTCGTTCGCCACGACCGGAGCCCTCGAGGGCCACATCTTCAGGCGGACGGGAGTGCTGCCGTCGCTGTCGCAGCAGAACCTGGTGGACTGCGCCGACGACTACGGCAACATGGGCTGTGACGGCGGCTTCCAGGAGTACGGCTTCGAGTATATCCGCGACCACGGCGTGACCCTGGCCAGCAAGTATCCCTACACGCAGACGGAGATGCAGTGCCGCCAGAACGAGACAGCCGGACGGCCGCCCAGGGAGAGCATCGTGAAGATCCGCGACTATGCCACGATCACGCCCGGTGATGAGGAGAAGATGAAGGAGGTGATCGCCACCCTGGGACCACTGGCCTGCTCCATGAACGCGGACACCATCTCGTTCGAGCAGTACGGAGGCGGCATCTATGAGGACGACGCCTGCAACCAGGACGAGGTGAACCACTCGGTCACCGTGGTGGGCTACGGATCGGAGAACGGGCGCGACTACTGGATCATCAAGAACTCGTACTCCCAGAACTGGGGCGAGGGCGGCTTCATGCGACTCATCCGCAACGCCGGCGGCTTCTGCGGCATTGCCAGCGAGTGCAGCTACCCGATCTTGTAGATGTTCCCCACGCCATAGATATATAGTATAGTCAATAACAAAACCACGAATTTATAACTATGTTACTCTAGTTTGTAGCGTTTCGGTGGCGACATTCGGTCAATGTGCTCGGGATCGGCATGAGTCACTCAATAAATAAACAAAAACAAAAGCCTTTCAATTTATATAATGGGAGAATCATTTGTCTACCTAATTTGCAGTAGCTTTTAGATTAAGTGTACTGTGGGTGTATTTGAGTGTCTGTCTTCTTTAAATACCAATTTCTCAGAATTATATGCACCGATAAAAAATTAGTGTATAGTTTCACGATGTGATTCATTCTTAAATTACAATTTTAAAAATTCTATAAATAAGATATTTGTCTTAGATGGTCAGGTGCTTCTATCAGACATTAAGACGTTCAAAAAATGCTTTTCAAAATGTTCATCAGTTTTTAGAAAACATTATTTTTTCTGAAAAAAATGTTCAAATCAGCCATATTTATATTTTTTTGGCCCACGAATCATCTAATTTAGTTTTTGTTCAGGTCAGGATGTACCCGGTATCCGCTCTGCCCTCCAAGCTTCAAAAGCTCGACCGCTCTCGTGGTCACGATCTTTCACTGCCGTTCAGCGCGATAGTAGCTCGGTCTTATACTAAACTAGAATTAGTTCTATTACTGAAATCGAATAAATTACACGTACGAGCGCTCCAGACAGCCTCGCATCATTTCTACCAGTTTTTCTTCGTAAGATATATTATATTTACTCTAGATCTGTAGCGAAGGATACTAGCCACATCCTTCCTGAACTGTTTTTGATCGGTCACATAGTGAATTTTGTAAAAAGTTTAAACTTACAATAGTTAAAAGCTTATAAAATTGTTTATCAAATACTCAAACACTTTATGCTTTTAATTTTCTTTTGCTAAATTCATAAAAGACTTTACCGTATAAACCAGTGAACCGGCTCTGATCACGTTTTACTCTCATTTATAAACAAACAGGTAAGTTCCCCCGCCGCACCAAAAATACTCTGTTCAGAACCAAAACAGAGAGAAAGCCCACCTAAAAAAAAGGAAGCTAACTTCGGCACGCCGAAGTTTGTATACCCTTGCAGATTCCAATTATATCAATTATAATCTATTCCTATCTAATTTAAAATGAATTACTTTTATATTGATATTATTTTTTAAGTATTACATTTTTTACACTTTGTACTGGTAATGTAATTTTCCTCCACATTTACCAATTATTTGTATTGCAGTTATGTATATGATATAGTCGTCCGATTCTTATGAAATTTAAAACAAAAATCTAAAATAATAAGAAATGCTTGTATCTCAAAATATAAGAAAATATGTTGAAAACTGACTAAGTTATAATTTTTTGATATAGAAGTCAGATTTTTATATAATTCAATTCAAAATTCTGAAATAATATGTAAAGCTTATAACCGAGAGTTGATCAAGATATAATAAAAAACAGTGACGTTATAATTTTTTTCCACAAATTTTCGGATTGTTTGTATGGCAGCTATATGATATGGTAGTCCGATTTTTATATAATTAAATTAAAAATTCTGAAATAGTATATAAAGCTCAAGATATATTAAAAAAACAGTCAGGTTATATTTTTTTCTACAAATTTACGGATTGTTTGTATGGCAGCTATATGATATAGTCATCCGTTCCGACTTATGTACGAGTACGAGAGTACGAGAGTATATAAAAGACTATCTGCAAAGATTTTAGCTTTATAACTGAGAGATTAGTTTGAGTAGAAACGGACGAACATGGCTAGATCGATTCGGCTGCTGATGCTGATCAAGAATATATATTTATATTATAGGATCGGAGATGACTCTTCACTGCGTTGCAAACTTCAGACTGAAATTATAATACCCGGAAGAGTATAAAAATGCATTTGTTATCGCCAGCGTGAATCTTTCTCTCTTTCTCTCTCTTCCTCTCTCTGCTCCGGATGATTGCTCCGAGTTTTTATAGGTAGTCATTGGAAGACTACCGTTCAGTACGCGAAAACATTGCAAGATGAGCTTGGCTCACAGCACAACTGGCGCCTGCTTTATAGTATTCCTTATGGGCGCGGCCTGGGCGGCTCCCACAACTCCCTCCTCCGAAACCCAAATTAAAACTGAACGTGATTCACACGGTCATAATGGACTACCTTTAATAAAAACAATCGCCGAACGTAATACAACTGAGTCAGCAGCGACTAATTTAGGGGATGGGCTCTCGGCAGAATTCCGAGAAGAATCCGAATGCCAGACAGCTTGGAAAAAGTTCATGGTGAGTTTGCCGATAACGTCTTCTCAGAATTGCAGAACATTAAAATATGTTTTTAGGTCGACTTTGGTGTTGAATACGCAAGCGATACGGAGGCCCAGAAACGTCGTAAAATCTTCTGCGCTAATTGGAAAGGGATTCAGGAGCACAATGTTCAATACGAACTGGGAAAAGTGTCCTTTAAGAAGAGAATAAACCAATGGGCCGACTTGACCTTTGAGGAGTGGAAGAATAAGCAGCGTCCTGTCCTCGCACCTGAGTTTCCCAAGGATAAGCCAACGACTGAGGCATCTGAAGAGGAATTAAGAAGGACTAAGTGCCAGTCTGCATGGAAGAAGTTCCTGGTAGGTTTTATTAATTTATTTAATATTCATTTATATTATTTCTTATTACTTAAAGAGTGATTTTAACCGAATAT
>VNJS01004107.1:0-21106 GCA_008042575.1 Drosophila watanabei | reverse complement strand
TTTTCAAAAAAGTTCATTCATTTTTAACGGCTACTACTGCTTATATATATTGAGTGCCGTTTGAGGTGAAGTGAATCATCAACCTGTTTACTCCCCGCATTCGGAGTTGGAAGAGTGGGGAGCTTGGACTTGGAGATGCGGGAGATGCTCTTACCCGTTGGGTCGCAGGCTCATCGTGAAACCAAAATATGACGCACGCACTTTGGGCATATTGGTGGCGAACTGGGGATCCGAGATCTGCCGGTTGGGTCGCGGAGATAGGTTGAAGGAGCTGCCCGGGAAGGGCACCACTACGAGGCACCACAGGGCCAAGGCCCAGATGTGGCCACTTAGCCGCGTCATTTCTGCAGGCTTTACAGCTCTTTGAGCTCCGTTTAGTTATGTATTAAACTCGCCACGCGATATCAACGCCGATATATTATCACTTTCGTTATGCTCGCCGCCAGCAGCCGTGGACAGTATATACTCGGATTCGGCAACCGTTCCGATCAAAGGTCTGTAAGCTACTAACTGAGCGCGACAAAGCGAGCTACTACACCTTGGTTCTCCCAAAAACACCAGAGAGAAATCGAGAGAGCAAACGAGTTATGGCTGTGATATGAGAGAGTGAGCTGCTTTGTTTTGACCAGGCTTACTCACTTTACCGTTGGCCCTCGCCTCGTGGGAGTGCCATCAATACCATCTCTCTGCCATATTTGCACTTTTCAGGGAGACCGCTCTCAATTGTGGCAGACAGAGTGTTTGTTTTTTTAAGCAGCTTCTTGAGCCAAAGACTGACTCATCTTGGACTCAATTGATAGGAGAACTCGGATAACTGGTTAATCTAAACAATTATGCAAGTCAAGCATAAAAACTTGATTGCAATTTATATTATTAATAATAAAAAGCGTACATTATTGCTCTTACAAGCGCCTCTATTACTCATTCTGACTTATCTGGGACTCAATTGATAAGATTAAGATTCAGACTGCTGACTACACATAAAGTGCAAAAATGCAGAGACAATATATAGAGCGGATGCTTAGATATGCTTACCAAACTATAAATAAACAAATAAACTATAAAAAATTAAGACAATGCAAGCAGAACTTGAAAGTTTATATTGCTTTTCTTTACGCATGGCAATGGAATAAGTGTTTAAATGATTAAAAAAAGAACCATTTCAAAAGAATCTAGAATATAGAATAAATTTCCAATTAGTATTGTTTTTAAAAAATTTTCTGACTCGCTGCAATGATTAATAATTAAAAGCCTGAAAGTTCTAGAATCTAGAATATAGAATAAATTTCCAATTAGTATTGTTTTTAAAAAATTTTCTGACTTGCTGCAATGATTAATAATTAAAAGCCTGATAGTTCTTATTTTTGTTTTTTTTTATTCTAGTTATAGAAATATATAGTTATACAAAGAGCATCTCTTATATTTAATTCAGAGATTATAACTGGTTACCGGCACTGGTAATTAAATGAAAATACATTCAAGATTTTCTTTTAATTTTTTAAGTCTTTTTACAGTCTAATGGATTAAAACTACACTATTTTCTATTCCTCCTTTTTTTATGTTGCTTTACTGAAGCTGAAAAATATTTGTTTATATTATATAAGTTATTAAAATAATATATAATAATTTATTGTAAGCTCGCACAGCTCTAAGGGGATAAGCAAATATTTATTATTTACATCCTTAGCTTATACCAGCTGTTAATATATTTCATGAGCAAAAAATGCATTCAATCTAAAAGATAACAGTCTAAGCAATTAAAGGAAATCATTAAAACAGTTAAGATGTTGCCACATGTTCATGATTTATTTTTTATTGTCCATATAATCATACATACATTATTATACATGTGTGAATACAAGGTTTCCCCGGCTTAGTCAGTGGGAATGAGATGAGTCACTAGCCAAGCCATGCATCCAATATAAACCTCAACCCGATTTCAGTCGTAACTCTATCCGTCGGCGAAACAAATAGTTTTGAACTTGATTGCATGTCATGTCATGCCAATCATTAAAAGAAAAAGTGTCCACACTTTCAGTTATTTCAAGTAACAAGCACACGTCACTTTGGCTACCTGATATGCCATTTGTTTAGGCCAAAAACTAAAACAGTTAACAAAGCCAGACATGCGGCCAACATTTGTTTTCACTTCGGCGGCTAACACAAACCATGCTGAAAATTTGGTAAACACACAAGGCACTATCGCTGTCGCTTGCGTATTTCCCCAAGAAGTGACTCACAACCATGTAAGCCGTGTCTCGCACACGCACATGTCCCCCCGGAGCCAGGTCCAGCTCCTCCCACCTCATTTTGTGCTTTGTGCTTTATGCATTCCCACAGCGGCGTCCAAGTTTATAGTGGAAGAGGTGACCCCAAAAAATATGTAAATTCAGCTAAGAAGGGTTCGAAATTATGATGGATGGAGGGGCTCCTATTAATTGAGAAGAAAGAGGAAGAAATGTGACTGTTTTTTAATTAAAGAAAAACAGAAAATTGAAGATCGGATGCCTAAGTCTGTATACCCCTTAGATTAAAAATTGGATCAAGGGAAATTGATCATAACTTAGCCAAAACTATATTATTTTCAATTTGGAAAGCTTTTCTGTGCATACTGAATTGAAAATGTTAAGAAAAATATATTTTTATATATATTTTATATATATATATTTTTTTTCCGAGCTCATATAGAGTCGGAAATTACTTCTTCACCATATTGCAAGCTTTGGACTAAAATTATAACTCCCTTTAAGGGTATTTTGATGTCCGGACTTGGTATTAATAATTTCGACTAATAAGTATGTTCGGAAAATATGTATACATAAAAATTTTATGAAAAGTATTTCACCAAAATCAATTTCTGCAGATGTTACAGTACTTGAAGCCCTAGAGATTAATATTAATAGTAATAAATTTAAGTCCCCATGCACTTCAAGCCAATAAATAATTACTTTCAAGTCCCCGTGCGGCTTTCCGAACGTTCCCCGAATTGAGATTTGTAATTATCAAGAACATACTCTTTTTATTTGAATGGATTTGCGTAAAATTTAAATTTTTATCGGGCTTTGAGTACGAAAAATATAAAATCGTCATTAAAACAAAGAAATGATTCTTATAAATTTTTTAATTCATATAAATTTAGACAGATTCATTAACAAATTGAGTTAATACTTAAGTTAATACTTCCTTTGAAAGTTCTTGAAAATGTTTTAAAATTCTCATGTTGTTTTTTCTCAAAATATGTACTCAGATTGATACATAAACTATATATTGATACGTATATTTTCCCCATAATTATATTATAGGTAAGGTTGTGTATATAAAAGACAAGAATTTTGTTTTAAAAATCTGCAACTAATAAACAGTATCTTTGTGCTATTTTTGTGCCCATAACTGTGTGTGTGTGTCTGTTGCAGCTGAAGATGTTCGGTGTGACGGTGGCGCTTTGTTAAAACACCGAAGAAGGAACTGTTTACTGTTTATGCGAGCGGACAATAAGCCATGATGCGGACCACACAGATCTCCCCCTGCACGGTCTCCTCCTCCATGCCACCTCCAAATCCCCAACTCCCCACCTCCAATCTCCGCCAGCCAAACAAAAACAAAGACAAAGAAAAGCTGCAGCTTGCGGTCAGCAAATGGTAAGAACAACTGTTACTGCACCGTTTTCCTTTGTGGAGACTTTGGTTATATATTTTTTTGGAATTCGGTTTAATGACCGAGAAGAGCAAAGCGGCTAAAAATATTTATGAGTGTGTGTGTGGTGTCAGTGGTGTTGGGGCGGGGGAGCTCTTTCAGTGGAGACGCCACTCGGAATGGGGAATCGGATTGGACACATTCTGTGAGTCATTTCGCCAGAATGCAAGGGTACGTATTGGGCAAGAGTGATTGAGTGCACACACTCCCCAACAAATTTCGTTACAATTCAGAAGTTTCTACGGCCAACATCTGAATATTCATCAGATGGCAGCCAGGAAGCCATAAAACAGGCATTACACAGTCTGTTTTTTTTTCAGTTTTTGTTTCAGCTTCAAACTTCAATTGATGTGAAATAAATTACAGCTTGTCGTGATTTTACGCGCAATTTCCGTACATAATTAGGCGCACTTGGTAATAGCACATAGTCATGGGTATTTTGGGGCTTAAAGTGCTGGCCATATAAAAAGTAGAGACCAGGGGGAAATGGGAGCGACGGAGGAAGTTCCAAATTACCCATCCAGGTTTTATGGTAATAAAATATGGTCGGTCGGTCGGTCAGAAGAGCCAGCACTCGTTATGATCACGTACTGCATTCTAACGAGGTTGCTGATCGTCTGAATTAAAAACAAGATATGGCTGGAAGTACACTTTCGTCAAGTAAACAAAAAACACAAGTTTTCTATTCTGAAGCTGTGTGGCCTGGATTTGGCAAGAGTGTAAGATGGAGATATATATTATTTGGATACTCTTGAAAGTGTTTTGAGTAGAAAAACTGGTACATAGAGTGCCTGAAATAAGTTTGATCAGAGGAGTTTTGGGGAATATTTCCTGCTAAATCACTTACTCACTGAAAGACTTTAAAATAATACAAATAATAGAATATCTAGTTAATAATTGCATCATAAAGATTATCTGACAAATTCATTAGAGTATGTTAAGCATCTCAAGCTTTCTTATACAATCTCCAGCTCATTCTCCCCAAAAAGAGCATCTAAACTTCGATTTCGTTGGCTTTCTTCTTATTCAATTAACTGTGATTTGCGGTTGAGGTGTGTGTGATGTCATTTTTGGGGCTCTGAGTTCCGAAACACCGAGAGTAGCCGCCATTGGGTCTACATATCATGTGATAAGTAGGTCGCCCCAGCTCGCTTTTGATTTTTTTGTCAATTGCTCCGAAGTCAAAGTCGCGATCTCTCAGATCTGTGGCAATTGAAACTGAAGTAGCCAGTTTTTTCTGTTATTTTTAGAAAATTTTCAGCCTGAAGTGGTATGGTTTCTGAGTGTTTTTCAAGCCGGGCTTCATTAGTCTTGGATTGCAGCAACACATTTAGTGCAGCTGCGGAGTCTATTATTTCTCTATGCTGAGAAAACAACATTAACAACTCGCTTAATTTACTGAACAAATAAAAACCCAAGAGAGTGTTAAGTGTCAATAAAAATGAACTAATTTTGCCAAGTTGCCACCTCTGACGATCGATCTTCTTTAGCAATTTCCGGGTGTCCAAAGGCAAGAAAGAAGTTTCCAAATATTGACAGAGGCGATGAGACCCCACATGTCTTGTGAAACTGAAAGGCGTTGCTTGTCAAACACAAGAATTAAAGGTGGGATATCGTAGGTAACACTCCCTCCCCTGAGGTATGCAAATACTCCGCCTTGACACTCACCTGGTTGGACGGATGACGAGCGTGTATCCAAAGTAGGAGCTCCTTGTCTGGTTCTTCTGGAACTTGAGGTGGCTCGGCGCCTTTATCACCATACTCGCACGTGGCGAGTAATTGAAGGCTTCGATCTGGCTGAGCAGAAAGAGCAGCAGGGCAAGGATCACGAGGCGGCACATTTTCAACTCAAATTTCATTTGGAACTCATCAAAAATTAAATTTTCGCATGCGTAATTTCGTAATTTCAGCCAATAAATCACAATTGCAAGCGACAGGATACGTTCCCTCGCACTCACTCGCTTGTGTACATATGTATTTATGATTTATTGAATTTAACTGACGCTCACTCGAACACACACTCGCAAACACACACTCGAGATCGGCGCGGCGTTCTCCTCGGAATTATATTTATTCAATTAGGCCCGCGCCGGGCCGGCTTTCGCCGAGATCTTGCTGAAAAATGAATCGGCGAGGAAACTAGTTTGTTTGGCTTTTGTCACTTTTCTGCCGCTGGAACTACTGGACCATACTATCTGCATATACATGTGTGTATATGGCGTATATAATAAAGCTATGTTTCCGCAACACTCATATGAATCGAAGCTGAGACCGAGGCATGAGCCGAGAGATCAGGCGTGCAACCGTACTTGGACGTTTTCACTCGCCGACGATTCGAAATGAAATGAACTCAAGAGCTGCAGGCGACTTGGACAAGCACAGCGCAGCCCTCGAAGCCGTCGCTGTCGCTGTTTCTGTGCACCCGACAAACATGTCGCAGGCAAGTTCTTAGATTTTGAGATAACAATAAATGTAAATATTTGCAGGAAGATAAATAAACAAAACTTGATGGATAAAAACGTACTTAAATGTGAGTATTACTTAAAAAAAAGTATTATGAGTATTATTGCTTACATTATTTATTAATTTTAGTGACGGGTCCGTCTATTAAGCAACTACAAAACTAGACTTTAAACGTAGATATTATACTTCCCTTTATTTTTATTCTTTGTCAGATTATAAGTCAGAGTTTCTGACATTTTTATATCCTTTTTTAAAACAGTAACTCCTACCAGGATATTAACGTGTCAAAATTGCACACAGATTGCACACAGAGAAAATTAAAACTGATAATAATTCTGAGACAGTGAAACTTTTTTAACAATTCTTAAAATAGTTTTATTACCATACATTACATTTCTCTTGGTTCCCATTAAATCTCTCACTTCGATTCCGACAACTTTGTGTGGTGACTCTCCTTGTTCCAAACGCCACTTGCAGTTGCACTCACACTCGGACTCACCCTCGCTCTCACCCTCCGGAGGCACACACACTTACAAGCGGCTAAATAAGACGCACATAAATAAGTGCACGCCCAAGTGCGAGGGCTGTGTCCGTGTCGTGTCTCCCGGTCCAAGTGTCTGTGTGCGAGTGTTTTCGATGCAAACAGCAAATTTTTGAAAAGCAAGCGGCAAGGCGACGCCTTCTTGCCGCCTGTCACCATGGAGTTCCGCCGACAGGGAGCTGGCCTTTATTATGCATATATACTCGGATACTTATTGAAGGAACTCGTATTTATTCCACATCATCTCGTTTATTTTGTTATAATTAATATTTTCAATGGGCTTGATGCCGGCCCGCCAAGATTGTGCACTTGAAAAAAGGTTGAAGTTTTGTTGAAATCAAAATATTAAAGCTTGAAGGGTTTTAATAGCGAGCAGATATTAAGGCTTTACTGTTTAAATGTATGATTTTTATTTAATAGAATTTTAGGAAACGGGGAAACACCACCGTCAAGGTGTTATTAAGCATTGTCTCTTCTATAACATCTATAGATCTCTATAGGCTTTATAAAGCCAAAGGAAAACCTACTATGAAAATAAATTCAAATTAATCATTTCACTTCGATATTAATATACCATTTTTATGTTTACTTTTTATGATATCATAAAATATATATTTACAACATACTTATAATGAAAACCGTTATTAATCTTCCCATTTTTTGTCAGTAATTCATTACTAAAAAGAAGGGGGAATAAAAGTAAATTAAAGCCAGCCAACATATGGTGGTTATGAAGGATGCCGATCACGATTTTCGAGGGGGGAGAGAAGAGCGATTACACCAACCGAATGTTGGGTTTACTTTGCTGTCATTGAACTTGACTGTATCGCGGTTTGAATACACCGCTTATCAGCCCAGGGACTGGGTCTAGGCAATGCATATTATATACCATATATATATATATATAAACCTCTCACCCAACGTTGGGGTAGGTTAAGTCCCCCGCAATTTATAGACTTTATGATCCGTTGACACGCCAGTTAGCCGAGTGAGCGACCCGGCACGAGGGGTTCAGTGCAGTTCAGCAGGGGATCAGGGTTCAATTAGATCTCGGGGAGCACTCGAGGGGCACTCCGGCTCCAGCTGATAAGCCGGGGAAAACTCTAGCTTAGATGCGTGTGAGTGTGGAGCTCGCCAGTAATTGATTTCGTTTATCAGAGGCAATGTAAAACAATAAAAACTAATAAAAGTGGACGGGAAAAGTGGGCTCTGCCTAGAACAGCGACCGATAAGCGCAGCCGCAGCAGATTAGCCCCCATAAAAGTCAATTCACAAGTCGTCGAATGCTCCCATTTTCCAATTCATTTCCCATTCGATTTCCATTTCGTTTTCCAGTTTGTTTCATAAATAAAATTCTTGTTAAAAAGTTCTAAAAACCGAACCAAAACAAAGCCCTAAGTAAACATGGAGGGACTTCAAAAAGGGCAGCCAATTCGCTTCTCCAACGCCGGCTGTGGTAAGTGCTCTGACTCCGTGGCCGACATAGTCGACGCCACCGAAATGCACAATTAAGCACACGCCAGGCGATTTGACAGCAATTGTGTGTTGTTGCAGCAACAACGGGAGGAGCAGCAGCAACAGCAGCAGCAACAGCAGCAGCAGCAGCAACACAGTAGCTAGTGCCACCCAGCACCTGCTGCCGCAGAGGGGCATGCCCTTTTACGAGGCGCATAATTGAAGTTCATGACCCCCCATTGTTGCTCGCCCCATTATTGGGGGCATCTATGTAAATCTATTTATGGCGATGAAACTACAATGAGAAAAAATATGGAAAATATGATAAATATCTTAATAATATTATAAAATGTGAATACTATGAAAGATTGAATTAATGATTTTTTGCCAAGATTCTTTGGAATAAAAATATATATTTGTTACTATTGAGTGTTTGTTATATTAATTTATATTTTTTTATATGATACTTTTAATGAGTTTATGCTTTTGTAAGATCAAGTATACATTCTAGAAAATAACTCCTTCAAAACAAGTACAACATTATCATTTCCAAGGTTAAAATAGTACGGAATAGGTGGATTTTTAAGAGCATATATTTTTCTACATCCAAATGAGTTCTAAAAAGACAATTGAAATTAAACGCAACTTATTTCTCTTCTTGATTGATATTCCCCAGTTTTTTCTGTGTGTTTTTGTGTGTTTTCCCAGCTTCCAGCTGTTGGCAGCACGGAACCCTGTAAAATCGGTTGTTGGGGTTTCCAGACTTCACAAAAACCAAGAAGAAAGTTCAGAAAATAGGGGAGCTGCCCTTGAAATGGATCAGTTGCAGTCACAATCTGTCGTTACACTTGGCGGAAGTTACCAGCGCTGCAAACATGTCACAACTGCATTGTGAGGGAGCTGGTTTTTATCAGCAATATTGTGATTATATTATAGGAGTCATGCAGCACAATAACAATGCACCATACACACTATATATTATATAGATAAGTTCCGATCTGGCGACGTGAGCTTTGAGGTGCAGCTGCGGTGCCTTATTTGGGGATGAACGAGTGTCGAGAGTCGAAAGGAAGTATATAAAAAATCAAACCAAACACACACGTCCGTGAATCAATGCAGGTGTTCATGTTCACGCTCATGCTCACCTTCCTGTGACGTCAGACAGGTAAAAATTTAATGATAGAGCAGGGGTTTGTTTACACAATATTTTAATGTCTGAGGCAAGGAAATGGATTGCATATTCAGGAGGTACATCCTTTCGAATGGAATGTTCTACCCTTTTGCGAGTCATAAAACTAACCCTTTTCCGTTTCAGTTTCAAGCGTTATTAGCGCCGGCGACAGCTCATAAAAAGGCGTCCAGCTCGGGCCGTAATGATCTGCTGACCCAAATATCACTGACGCCCACATAATGCCACCTTTCAGGCGAAAAATTCGACCATAAAACACTTTCACTGCGCTTGGAGAGGTCGTAAAGAAATGAATGAACATTGAAATATCGCATTCTGGGCTGCCTTCCGGTCGCGAACAAAAAGATCTCGAACTCTATCTCCAAGTGTCTCCAGTGGCCGCGGATTTATGTCAAGTGTGTAAGGCGAGAAATCGCTCCACCAACTCGTAAGCGATTTCAATGACGCGTGTAATTGATACGCTAATGGGGCTGCCTTAGCCGTTTATGATCAGACCTTTTTCGTATATTCTTTTATTTCAATTCCGTCACAAATTGTCACGCCAAACGAGGGACTCCGATCAACGCTAGATCAGCTCGTGTAAATGTCATCTTTTAAGTGTCCATTGCGCTCTCGGCACGTTGTCGTCGTAAAATAATGAAACTATCGCTCAAATGCTCCTTACACATCACATAAAACTCACAGAACGACTTCGTCGTCGTCGTCCAGAACAGATACGGAAATTAAGCATTCACATCATGACCTGCTAAGAGACTCCTCCATCGCGTCATTGGGACGTGATTAGCTGATGCAGCTGCCTGCCGCTGGCAATCGGATTTTAAAATGGAAAGTTTCTGCGGATTTATGAATGCAATGCGGCAATTGACTCGCAAGTATTTGAAACTCCCAACAAGGGCTTACTCCTAAGGGATTTTTACATAATTAGGTGCCGCAGGGAAGGGTCTGGAAACCGACGACGCTGTGTGCATCTCTGAGATAATTTTTATTCTTACATTCAATGGGTTAATCGGATTGATTTATTATTTCAGAAAAATTAATAGAGATTTCTGGGGAATAAATATTATTACTGATTTTAATTAAAATTTTAATAGCCTTACAAAGAAACGTTCATTAAGTTCTTTAATGAACTTAAACATTATTTTGATGGGTAATAAAAAATGAATAAACTTAAATTAAGCTTTAACATGTATTTATTCAATAGGAAACATAAAGTCTGAAATTCATTAAAAATAACGCAAACATGCCTGATTTTGGGAAGTCGAAGTCTGCATACTCTTGCAGCTTGTAATTGAATCTGGAATCGGTCGTTACTAAGCCATAAAAGCGTTAATTTCTATTCGGAAAGCTTCTCTGTGGTATTCGTTACTAGGTAAATAAAGCAGCATATTCACATGAAATAATTTATTAATAATAATATTTATTTTTGACCAAAGAAATTGGTGCGCCATCTGTCGGTGTTTAGCTGACACTCTGCGGGGGTTTAGCCAGGTTTCAACCCAGAGAAGCAGTATAAAGCAGTTTTTAAAACTAATAATCAAGCAGATAACTGCTTTATGAAACCTTTACTCAGCCTACGGAGGAAGATTACTAGTGGACCATTTTAGCCCAAACCGAAGTTTTAAACCTTCTTAAGATCAATTTTTTAGACCTAAAAATTTTGTTAAATTCGAATAACATTTTAGCGGTTAACTTAATGTAATTTATTTTTTTTAGTTGTAAAGTTGTAGTTTTTGTTTTAAACGAGTTATTATTCTGGGATAGAACAAAGCTTGATTGTTTTAAAATACCTGTTTGATAGTGTTATTAACAACAAAATTAATAATATTAAAAATTATACCATGATTAACAAGAAAGAAAGCTAACTTTGAGAAACCGAATAAATCTTTGCAGTTCGATAGGAAAAAGCATCATAACTAAGCCAAAAATGCCGTAAATTACATTCGAAAAGTTTTGAAAGTTTTTGTTAGTTTCTACTAGGTTGACAAATTTGCATTCCGAATTAAAAATTTTGAAAATTAAATTATTTTTGAATTTTTGAGAATTTTAACAATGTAACAACCCCTTTTAAAATAAAAAAAATAGATTAATTAATTGAACACGTTTAGATAGACTCGGCTATTGATGCTGATTAAGAATATATATACTTTATAAAGTCGAAAATGACTTCTTCACTACGATGTAAGCTCCTGACTGAAATTATAATACCCCGCAAGGGTATAATAAAAGCCCTTCCTGGGCACTTTGAATTATTAGCCGTTCAGTGGCAGAAACTGACTCACTCACCTCACACATCACTTAAAAATGCCATCTACAGCACGTTTCGAAAGGGAATATCAAAATATTGAAAGGAATGCCCGGTGGTGATCGCATACCTCTTCCAGGAAACGGATAAGTAGAACGATTCCCGGCTTCTTGTGATTGTGCATAGACGAATGCCATCATCAATTAATCATCCATGGACAGGATAGCCCAATTGCGGCAGCCTGGTCAGCACTATCCATTACGAAACCGCAACACATCCCGGCCAAGTGCGTGCGAGGCGAGGACGGAGACGGGAACGGGGGCGAGGACTCCTGTGAGGCAACTAACGGAGGGATTATAAGGCGCTGTCTAGCCAATTGCAATGGCTTTACTTTGATGTAAAGTGCCGACAGCATGGCAAGCCTAAGCGGACTATTACACACAGCCGCACACTCGCACACACACACAAACACACATGCTCTGGCCGTACGGTGTATATTTTGCAGGCAAATCAGTCTAGACGGCTTAATACAAAGGCAATTTCTTTTTGTCATCGAATATCCTTGAGGCACCGCAAATTGCCGTCACTTAAGCTGTTGTCCGCCCACCTGTCCCGGCCTGGCCGGGCGCAACCCTTCCTTGTAAACCCTCCGCCCTACTACCCGCCCTCCCCTTTCGCTTTGGCTACTAATTATCGTGAGAAATGTCAAAGATAGCTGACTATGGGGAAATTACGCATACGCAGCGTTGTCCGATTGATATGCAAATTGAATGGGATGTATGTAAGTAAAGCTATTTATGGCCCAACATTATTTGCAAAGAGCTCACTCATTCATTTCCGGTGGCAGTTCAAATGTCATTGAAGCCGCTTTGATGTGTCTCAGACATTTGATTTATTCTGACGGGGCGGAAGCTAAAAACAAGCAGCGGAATATATGTATATATATATATATATCTGTTTCAACCGATTTCATTCATAAAATCAGAAAAAATATTTGGTAATTCTGTTAGCCAATTTAAATGATATTTCAAGTATTTCAAGTTATTTTAAGAACATTGTACAGTATAGACTCAATGTAAGGGTCTTGTAAAATCAGAAAACGTTAATTAAGATTTAAAAATTGAATTTAGTTATATAAAATATAAAGATTGTATTTACTTATATTAAATTAAGGCAACTAAGATCTCTAGTTAGCTTAAATCATTCTATGGGTCAAGTATTTATTTAAACTTAAAAATTATTATTATATTCTGAGAAAATGTACATTACTCTGTAGAGGTATTTCTGAGAACATTTTCCACGAAAAAAATATGCTTCAAAAGATATAATTACTAATATAATTTCGTCAAGTTTTCCAAAGAACCATTCTTCCAGGAAAACTTTTGATTTTGATTTTGACATTTTCCGCTACTAATTAACATAATTTCTAAAATCCCTACCTACAGGTGACATTTCAGCCAATTATTTGGCTCTTAAAATAAAAATAAATCGCAAAGAAAGTTATATTGATAAAGGCCCTGATTTTCTCCATATTTTCCATGAAAACCCCGCATATCGCTGCTAAAATTGTGGGCAGTAATGGCAGTGTCTCATTAGATGCACTTCCAATAAATAGCCGCTTCAATGTGGCAGTCGCACATGCATTGCATTGCATCCGCGCTGGCCATCATTAGTGGGTTAAGGTGGCGGAGGAGGTGCAGGTGCAGCAGCTGCTTCTGGTGGCAGAGGAGCCAGAGGAACCGTAGGAGCCGGAGGTTAAGCTATCAGCAAGCGGGCTTAATACCCGCCCAGCACGCCATTGGCCAATAAAACGCTCCGCGCCGTAATTGACGTAGAAATCGCCCAGCTCCTCGGCTCCTCAGCTGCTAAGCTGTCCAGTTGCAGTTCCGCGGCTCCGACTGCAGCGAATGTCTTCATTTGCGGAGCAGGGAGCAGTCAGCAGGGAAAATCCGAAAAGCAAAGCTCAGCCCGCGAATATCTGACAATTAGATCTAAATTATGACGCTGTTTGCGCCATAAAGAAATCGTTTTTCTCGGCTGCCTGACTGGCAGCCGCTTTGCTCTGCCCAAACAATAGACAGTTAAGGCCGTGGATAAAGATAAAGCTATGCTTCTATGTGCCTGCTGCACTTAATGAGCTGAGCTGAGCTGAGCGGCACTGGGCGCAGCATGTTGCGTGCAACATGTGGCTGGCAACATGCCATGTTTTCAAAATTTAGCCGGCAACAGATCAGTGGTGCCCACTCTTTGGCTCATAAAAATGCTATAATATGTGAAAAAGCTAAAAATTTACATATCGTTGCTAGAACAGGGGCTAACGGTAACACCACTTAATTTATTAAATATAATAAATACATAAAAACTTGAAAAACTATTTACATTTATTATTAATATTTTTATATGGCATAAGTGATAAAAAATATTTTATTGCATTTCATGTAAAAACAAACTTCAGCTCTCATTACTCTCTCTCATTATATAATTAACAATTATGAAAATTGACCAAATAAAGGCTAGAAAATGCAATAATTTAAGGGAAAGGGCTGATTTAAAATTTTTATTAATAGCATCAGCAATCACTTTAAATATAATTATTATTATTATTAATATGGTATTAGGGTTAATATGTAAAATAAATGTGTTAATTGTTGTTACTAAGAGGTATGATTAGTGAATTTCACATTAATAGAATTTATATTATGAATTTCTTATGTTTTAAGTTATATTAAGTTATATTACACGGAAACGGATTGATTTTTTCTTTCTCAAGTTAAAAGTTTTTTAAATAGTAATAGTAGTAATACATGTAAACTAGCTACCTAATAAGAGCACTTGTTAGATAAATATAATATACATTAAAAAAAATATAAATATACTACGTCTTGCCTGAAATAAGTTGAAGTGCCTGCACTGCTGCAGGGGTTGCTTGGGCATAGTCGACTGCTGAAACTGGCTGATAATTCAGTTGGAAAATACAACTCGTGGCGTTCGGTTGCTACCGGACGGTTGCCTTTCGTTGGGACACAAATTTACGTAAAAGTGCCCGTTAACTAACGGGGGAATTACCCAAAAGTGTTGACTACAAAAATCTGATAAAAGTCTTAAGTAAATAGGAAAAGATTCTAACAAAGATACATCGAAAAATAAACTGCTGCTAACTTAAAGATTCTAATTTCCTTCATTGATAACCGTTGGCTATAAGCTAGTTGCGAGTTTCAAGAGCTTTTCCATTTTCAAATCTGCTAGATCTAGCCCGAAGTAAGCCAAGCTGGCAACACTGCATCAGATGGAGCGCGCGACTTCCTCCTCGCTGGCTCCTTGGCTGTAGGCCGCAGCGACAGCAGTTTCCAGTTCCAGAGCAGAACTCGGCCTCGGCTCAACATCGCCGCCGAATCGGGG
This sequence comes from Drosophila watanabei, assembly GCA_008042575.1. Classification (NCBI taxonomy): domain Eukaryota; kingdom Metazoa; phylum Arthropoda; class Insecta; order Diptera; family Drosophilidae; genus Drosophila; species Drosophila watanabei. Next base: position 6,124 of record VNJS01004107.1, on the reverse strand, counting down.
AAATGTAAATAAACTCGAAATACGCCAAGCTCAGCGAAATAGTGTGCAAAAAAAATACAAGAAAAACAAAATAAGATCAAGACTTTGGTGGTAGCTTTTAATTTTTGTGTTTTTATTTTGCTTATTTTTTTGTTGTTGTTAACAAATCAAAGAACTTTTTACTGCTAATTTATTGTCAAACAAATAACAACACAAGTGCGGAAAATAAACTCTAAAGACAGAGTACCGAGTGCAGTTAAGAAAAAGGTGAGCTTAGAATAATGCACTAAATAAAATATTAAAAAAATCAATTAAAAATAAAGAAAAAAAAGTGCTTTCTCATAGACAGACATCGGCTGTTCCGACAGCAGCTTTTCCACGTATAATTAACCCGCTCAGACAATAACAAAATTCTTGCATAGTTGTCAACAAATGGTCAACGATCGGAAGACTCAATAACAGCTCCGATTTCATGTGAGCCGATATATTGTTTACACAGCCCGAGACTCGCCAGGGTTTGCTGTGTCTGCATAGGATTCCGCTTGGGACTGGGTTTGGGACGTGGATTTGGACTTGGACTGGGATAGGGACTGGGTTTGGGATTGAAGGGGAGAGAGGTGGTTCGGTTCAACTCGTAGAATAAGCAAATAGCAATTTCACGCGCGCGCGCGCTTTTCGCTGCGACTTGGCCATCCTGCAGATTTCCTGTTTACTCGGCGACATTTCTGGCGGCTGTTAATGAGCCGTCCTGCCAGCCAAGAACAACAAAAACAAATACTAGTAGTCTAGTCGAATGCGGTCTCAAGTGCCGGCGTATTTTCTGCTTTTTTTGTTTTCTTTTTTCGGGGCCAACACTGCGCATGTGCAACGCGTGACGTCGGAGGCTGGAGGAAAACAAACAGCTTGAAGATGAGGCAAAAAACAGCTCGGGGATTTAGGTATCTGCAGCATCTTGGGATAGTCGGGACAGCTGTGGTCAGGGGAATATCTTAGTAGACGTATTATAATATTTTGTATATTTTTTAAAGGCCTCTCGGAAGTTTAAAATCGGAACTATATATGAGTAATCCTTTGTGGACTTCTTATATGAACTGTTGTGTACTTGTATTTGGCTTTTTTAGGATACACTTTGAATTTTTAAGATATCTTAAACTAAATATTTAAGAAATTTTTTCTAGATTCTTCATAAAATAATATTTATAAAAAAATAAATAATAATTTATAGAATTTTAAACGAATAAGACGAAAGGCCACTGAAATCAACACTGCTTTAAAGCCTTAATATTTTATTTATATAAAATGAGTTTAGCAATAAAAATGTGTAATTTAGTTTTAACCAATTGTGTAGTTTCAAAGTTCTTTGTAACTACAATTTGTAAATTTATTTAGTTTTTTAATTTATAAATAATTCAACCAAAACTGTGGCTACAATATAACTAGTTCGAAGTATGAAAAACTAGCTAAGTGACACTCCATTGAAATATTAAAAAAGGAAAAAATCTTGTTAAGAAAAAACATATATTGAAATATAAAATAAAATATATAGATTTTGTTCAAGGCCCACAAATAAAGTAGTCTTCATAAGTAATACGAAACAGGAAACATATCTTCCTCTCAGTGTTGTTGTTTTGATCGCAACTGTGTCTGTTTGTCCGGCGAGCCTCCGCCTCCGCCTCCGCCCAGAGAGGCAACAGCACCCGGGGCAGTCCAGCTGTCTGCTCTTGCCGGGCAGGGCGATGCTGCTGATGATACAGCTACTGCCGGGGTTTGATTTGATTTGTTTGTTGCTTTATGTATATTTATTGAAAATTTACTGCTTGCATAACAAACAACGGGCCAGAGCAGAGCAGAGCAGAGCTCCTGCTGCCACTGCTGCCGTTGTCATATGCAAATGCGTATGCGTATTGGGATAGTAAGCGGACGGAGACAGAGACGGGGGGCACGGGGACTGCGACGGGGGCAAGTGTCATTAATCTCGCGCCAAAACGGAGACGCACAGTTTGCTTTGGCTGATGAGTTTGCCGAAAGGAATTTCCTGGTGTTGACTGTTGACTGCGGCGAATGACAAACTGTTTCCTTAGAAACTTCCTTGCCGGTCCTCGGTTGCCGCTCCCCGAATATTCGATTTTGACCATTTGTTGTTTATGAAACCAAATACGTTGACCCTTTCTTTTTTTTTGTTTTGGTAGCACAGTTATCCAAAGAAACGGCGGCGAGCCACAGGGTTTCGCAGAACGGGGCGGCGGCAAGACTAAAAATAGCTTTAGAGCCGACTCTGATTCGGATTTGGATACGGATTGGGATCGGTGTTGCGCAATCGGCCTGAATGGGAGCTTAAAGTCGGTCGGTGACGGGATTTTATGTCCAGCCTAAAAAAGAATGGAAACGAAGGCACACAGCAAGAAAAAATAATAGGGAATTCATAGATGAAAATGAATTTATTAGGTCATTTTTTGACATTTTTATAGATCCTTTAAGAGCTTCAAGTATTTCTAAACCCTTGTCTTAAGGGGTATTATAATTTTAGTAGAACTATGTTCGTAGTAAAGGAGGAATTTCCTTCACTGTATTTTAAGCTCTTGAAAGTTCTAGTAAGACCCCAAGAAATCTTCTAGAAGTTTGACTTGACTTTCATTTGAAAACAAAAACAGATCGTTTTCACCCATTTTCCCCTGTTTATAATGTTTATAATGTTCCCAGGATGGGATCGCGGATTTCCACGTTCCGTTGCTGTTTGTTTGGCAACTCTATCTGTTTTTCCGAAATATATTCAGCAACGCCGCCGTCTGGAAGATCGGTTTTCTCCAAGCACCAGGTTGCAAGATCCCCCAGACACAGCACGTGCTCCAGAGCATGCTCGCTTTATAATATGATACGCACTGTGTTTGTTTTGGGACTCAGACTGGGACTGGGACTGGTATTGGGACTCGGACTGTAACTTTAAGAGCGACTTAATCTAATACGCAAATGTAACTAAAGGCGGTGCAATGCCCGAAAGAACCGCAGTGAAATTTAGCACCACGTTTGATGCAAGCAGCCAAGGCTTGAGGTTGAAATTATGCACTTGCTCTCGGGAAGTGCAGTGGCAGTGGCAGTGGCAGCAGTGGCAGGATCAGCGCAGCAGAAGATGCAATTCAATACAAATGAACGACCAAAAAAAGCACACATTCTCAAAGAGTCCAGAATAAATGCCCAAAAAACACGAAAACAGGTCTTTTTCGATGCGGCAGCGTGGCGGCGTGGCGGCTTGGCGGCCAACGGTCAAACTGCATCTCCAGAGGAGCCGAGGCATTCGCCGTGGCTAAAGCTATATCTATATGGTTTGGTATGGTATATAGACTCAGGAGTGTGTGTGCTTGTGTGCTGGTGTGTGTGTGCTCGGTTTGGCAATGCAGTTGCTCCCGCCGAGGAGAATGCATTTTGTGGCCGCTCCTTGCATTTTTTCCCCCTGCTGCTGCTCCTGTATTGTGTCTTGGTGGCTGTGCCCAAAAGACATTTTTGCAGGCACTCAGGAATTCGAGGCATTCCAGGCTTGGAACCTTGGGTACAGTAAGTGCCGGCCAGCCAGCCAGTCAGCCAGCCAACTGAAGGAAAGTCCTTAGCGGATCGCCAGAGATCGGATAAGCAATCGCTGGGCTTTTATCTAGGTATGCCCAAGGTGGATTAACACTTTCACCGCACTGCGAGAAAAGGGTAGGTTTTATAATTAAAGAAGGGGATTTTTAGGTTTCCAGTTGGGAAGCTGTAGCTGTAGATTATATATAACTTGCAGGAAAAGAAGCTGCCATAGTCTGTTGCCAAAGTCCAGCAGGACCTAAAATGAAACGAAGAAGACTTTTTATAAGATTGAAATTTGAAACTTTTAAATCTATATATAAATTAAACATTTTAAAATCGAAATCATAAAAAAACAAAGGAAGCAAACTATGGAATCCGAAGTTTATATATCCTTGCATGAAAATCGATGAAAACTAAACCAAGAATTCACTAATTTCAATGCGGAAAGCAATTCTAAGCTAGTTTTTTTCTAAAATATTTTTTAAATTAAAACAAAGTATATATTTACATAACATAATTAATTTTTAGCTCACAGAATCATATTTATTTTATTTTTAAAAGACTGTTTACAAGAAGTATTTACAAAAATATCTTTATAATCTCTTTCTTTTTTGAGGCGATTTATATGGCAGACATCTTAATCAGCTTCAGCTATAAATCCACAACTAGTTTCTTTCGGTGCAAAAACGTGGGCTTTATGCCTGTACATGTGGATTAGTCCGTTACATTTGTCGTAACTAAGTTATTTGCGATACCGTCTGCAAAGGTTATAAAAACCCATTGACTGCAAGCGGGTCTAAAAATAGCCTCACGGCAGGAATGCAGCTCGAAGTCGAGCTCCGACTGCAACTGCAACTGCAAATGCAATCCCCAATGTCCAGGCTTCAATTCCCATTCCCCCCAGTTACCAGGCACCCAGTTCCCCAGATCCCCAGCCCGCCTTTTCCCAATCCCCCAGAGGACCATGGCAAGTGCGTGTGCTACGATACCCTTAAAGGAAGTATATTATTATAATTTTCAAATTTTTTATTCATATAGAAAATATGTAAGAACTCTTAAGAGATTTTCAAATTGGTTTTTGGTTTTTGGTTTTTAAGCAAACTTTATCTTTTCTCTTAGATTTATTTCTTTAACTTGAAAACGAAGATCATCTCAAGTTTCTAATAAAAGTTTAGCAGCTTAAAAAACAAAAAAAATAATATACATTTACACTGCTTTCTAGATTTAATAAACTATAAATCTGTAGAATCCAAAATCATGGCCTCTTCAACTTTTATTTTATTTACTTGATTTACAAATTACTGTTAAGCCAAGCAGTTGATTTCCTGGAAACTATAAAATCCAACAAGGACATTAAGAGTTCGGCTTGCATAAGCTTATAGTTTTTCTGTCTGCTTTTTTTTGTAATCATTTTTTACGGGTCTGTGTGAGTGCAGACAACGTCTGGCGGGCATCGTCGCGCCGGCTGGACACGCGGCGGATGCGGATGCGGATGCAGGGACAGAGGCGGACGATGGTCATACAAAATGTCGCAACGCGTGTTAACGCAATAATTTCTTCGGACCTGAACCCCAGACGCAGTAGGTCATTAATTGCCGCTGCTATGTGGCAGGCAGCACAAGAGCAGAGGCAACAGCAACAGCAGCTGAACTTTCGATAATGGCTATGGGGGCCCCACCTGAAGTGGGCTAATTGAATAGGGTAGCAGTCGCCTCAAGGACGTTCGCCGAGTTGGCCAAATTAGGATACTCGAGCCGAGTCACACTCCAGTCACGTTCCGCGCGGCAATTGTTGCATGTGGCTGGCACGGCCCCGGCTTCAGTCGCCGTGGCAGTCTGTTCTCTGCGTCGTCTGCATATGTTGTCTAGAGCACGTCCTTAAAGTCATGGCGATGACACTGACAACCATCCACAACGAGTTGGATGGCGGAGGCACTGGCAATGGCTAAGCTCTGGCCATGCCAGCCAAAAAAATATAAAAAACAAATGCCAAACTAACGCGGCAAACAAACTGCAAAGTCACAAACATTTACACGGAGAGAAATAAGGGAATTTGTGTGATTAGAAATATGAATTATATAGGGAATGGTTTTGTAAACTCCAGAAAAGAGTTGGAATCAATTTTGTATTCATTACATGAAGCAAAGGTGATTTCATTCTCAGAGAGGACTTCCTTCAAAGACATTTAAAGAATGACTTTAGGATGGAAGGATGTTTCGGTTACGGCAAGGTTACCTTATTGTTTAGAAATATTTACAAACATATGATAAAATGGAAGATCTATTTATAAAAATATTATTTAACAATTCAATCAAGCAGGAAAACATTTCAAAATACATATTTTGCATACTTGAAGCTCACAATAATTGTAATCCTTTCAAATTAAAAACCAAGGCCAAAATATTTCCCAAAAATTCTTCGCCGTGCAATTAAACAAACAAACAAACAGACAGACAGACAGAAGAGAGAGGGGTGCAAAGACGGAGGCAGGGATGGAGACCGAGACGAAGACGGAGAAAGACTCGAAGCCCAGACAGACGCTGCATAATGTGCAAAATGCGCCAAACCTACAACAAGGCGGCAGCAGC
>VNJS01004106.1:0-17281 GCA_008042575.1 Drosophila watanabei | reverse complement strand
TGGGTGGAGCGGAGGAGAGAATATCAGATCTGGAGGACATTTCTCCTTTTCTGTGCCGCTTCGAATGCTTCTGGGCTTCGCTGAGGATTATCGGAAAGTTATATTAAATTGTAAACATGAACTCGTTCTCTTACTATCCAAGCGATAGTAAGAAATAAAAATGTATAATATAGTGAAAAGTGGTGCTAGTCTTCCACTTACATTTCGCTGCTGGGATTGTTGTATAAGTCCTACACTAGTGCAGGGAACTCATCATGTATGGAATGTCAAGCTGGCAGCAAATAGAGAGCGACCACGGTTTGCTATAATTGCATTTACATTAAATGAAGAACTAATTACAAACAATTTGAGAAACGCAAAAGTATATTTAAGTTCTGATGCCTATCCCTATGAGGATTTGAATATTAAATACAATGAAAATCGTTTCGCTGTGCTATACGATATGTATGCCAGATTTCAATTTCTTGAAATTGTACAAGGATCAAATTTTCCCCGAACACACACAATATCTGGAAGAATCATTAAAATATTTCAGTTTTTTGTATTTGGAAAAAAAAAATAATAAGGTATATGCTTAAACAAACTAAAAACAATATTTTTCAGGTAAAAGGTTTGTAGGTAAGGAATAGGAATTATTCTGCAATTAAAGGGTGTGAACCAGTTAATTAAAAAAAATAAAAAAATATGTTTGACTCTTAAGTGGACGGGGTATGGTACCTGCCTTCTTTCACTTTCCTTTTTATCGTTTCGAAATGACTTTTGAGATCGGGTGGGTGCACATCCTTTTTTTATTCCATCACTCATCCCATCCAATGTTATATGATGAACTCTTCAACTAGCCATCTTCGTTGACCTGCTGATATTTTCATCCCCATCCTTTTTTCTTAGCATTGGTTGGTGACAAGTTTCTGCAGGTACACGCACCTTTACATCTTTTATTCCTTTTGGATGTGTGATTAGATCGTGGGAAAAATGACCAAAGACGGATCGAACGTTGCGATATTGCGTCTTCGTGGCGGAAGCGCTCCACACACGTTTCTCACGTGCCCTCACACCATTCAATTTACTGACCCTAATTCAATTTTATTACCCAACCCTTTTAAGAGGGTGACAGGGGACATATTTTCCCAATTTATCAAATTAATGACCCTCATTACCGATTAAAGATCAAAGCTGGCCCGCTTCTGTGGTTTCCCCTCTACGAATATTCATTTTTAATTATCCTATTCTGAGCTTCCCAGGTGCTGCCAGATAATATTTAATGCAAGAGTTAACCAAGTAAATGTTTATATAAACGAAATATAAGAGGAATAAGACAGCAAAGGCTTAAACTAATTTATAAATGTAGGATATGGATATTTAATATCAGAAGATGGAAACAAAAGAGAATATTTATTTAGGGATTCTAATAACTTTTTCATTTTTTTTAGGAGTCAGAAGTTTGCAAGGCAGTGAATGAGACATCATCGACCCTATAAATTATATATATTCTTAATCTGCACCAACAGCCGAGTCGATCTAGCCATGTCCGCATGTCCGTCTGACCGTTTCTACGCAAACTAGTCCCTCAGTTTTGAAGCTATCTAAATGAAACTTTGTAGATAGTCTTCTTTACTTTGTCGCTCGTATATAAGTCGGAACGAGCCGGATCGGTCAATTATATCATATAGCTGCCAAACAAACGATCCGTAAATTTGTTGAAAAAAAATTATAACTTCACTGTTTTATAACATATCTTAATCAACTCTTGGTTATGAGATTTGTTTATTATTTAAAAATGTCGGATTTAATTTTTTTTTAAATCGAACGATATCATAAAGCTGCCATAGAAACGATCGGGAAATTTTACTACTACTACTATTTAGTGATTACCGAAAACGGTTGGACTGGCGAACAGGGCGAGGCACGGCTTCTCCAGCTGTTGGACCACGAGTTTACACTACCATGACGATAGTTTTAAACCGTGTTTGGGTTTTAATTCCACTACCAGTTCCAGCAATAAGCCCGCTTCACAATTTGTTCGGGGGTTTGCCTGAAAACACAATGTTCCCTATAATATACTATATGTTCTAACTAACACCAGGGCCTTGTTAAACTCACCCTCGATGTATTTGGCACACAGTCATGAACAAATGTTATATAAAAACGCGCGTACTTTGCATTTTTTTTTTACTTGTAGGTATGTAGGCATAACTAAAATTTTTCTGCTTTTGGCAGCACGTTCGCTCGGCTTAAATTTTTTTTTAAAGAAAAGATCGTAGCATCGGCTAGAACCTAAGCCGATACCTTGCCTACGCCGGCGTTGTCAGCAAACCACTCCGTACCCTTGCAATGACCTTTCCCTACTTTCTCTTAGACCCATCTGCGAGATACTTTTTCAAAGCCTTCTTTTATGCATATATTCACGGATGGATCTGCCGCAGCATTCGACACTCACGCAAGTACCGCGGTGGCATTTTTCATTCCGAACGTGGCCCATGCGCTCTGGTATACCCTCTCGACCGTTCACATGAAATCTGGACCAAGTGATTTTGAACCTAAGAAACAATTAGTGTATTAAAAAAAATTTGTCCGTGTGGCATGCCAAGAGTAAGTAATCAAAAGCATTACATATAAGGCTTTGTTTATTTCAAATAGTTTTAGCTGAAAGCCTTTTATTTGCTAGCAAAATTTCTGTTTGTGTAGGACGGAGAAAATGTCGCAGCAAATGACAACAGTAACAGACCTAAATAATATCGATCAGCTCATCTTACGGATCATCGACACCCGGCGTTTAAAGCAGCTTAATTTGACCGAAACGGACATAAGGCTTTTGTGTAACAGGTCTCGTGAAGTCTTTATGTCTCAGCCAATGCTTCTTGAACTGTCAGCTCCAGTAAAGATTTGTGGCGATATTCATGGTCAGTTCACGGATCTTTTGCGCCTTTTCGACTACGGCGGATATCCACCGGCCTCAAATTACCTTTTTCTTGGAGACTACGTGGACCGCGGCAAGCAGTCCATCGAAACCATCTGCCTGTTGCTGGCCTATAAAATTAAGTACCCGGAAAATTTTTTCCTTCTTCGCGGAAACCATGAATCTGCTGGTATTAACCGCATATATGGGTTTTATGATGAATGCAAGCGCCGTTACACCATAAAATTATGGCGCACATTTGTCGACTGCTACAGCTGCATGCCTGTATCCGCCATTGTTGACGAGAAAATCTTCTGTTGTCATGGCGGACTGAGCCCGGATTTACTAAATATGAATCAAATTGGCCAATTGCCCCGTCCATGCGACGTCCCTGATAAGGGACTACTATGCGACCTCTTGTGGTCAGACCCTGACCCAAAAATAATGGGTTGGAGCGACAACGACCGTGGCGTTAGTGTCACTTTTGGTGCTGACATTGTGGGCAAGTTTGTTCACCGCCACAAGTTTGATTTGATCTGTCGTGCCCACCAGGTCGTGGAGGACGGGTATGAATTTTTCGCCAAGCGACAGCTTATTACTATATTTTCGGCCCCGAATTATTGCGGGGAATTTGACAATGCTGGCGCGATGATGTCTGTGGATGAGACGTTGATGTGCTCCTTCTATGTTCTTAAGCCGTCCAAAAAACCTGGCCTGCGTAAGGTCCATTCAAAGAGCTGAACCTGGATACAAGGTTGCATTTGAGTGTTTTATTTCCAATCATCTTGGTGGTGGTTTACCTTTTCGACCCAAATTTTCCGTTTTTCTTTATTGCATTAATGCTTTAATTTGTATTTTAAAGGCCAGCTCCAATATAATAAAAGTACCACTACATGTCTATAAATTATTTTTATATAAATAAATCGTTTAAAATGGTAAATTCAATGATATCCTAGAGATTCATGGAATATGTACATCATTTCTGGCACAAGAACTTGTAAGTATTATGCAGTCTATAAAGAAAGTTATTCGTAATTTTACCTGAAATTGCGAAAGCTCTTTTGGTTTCATGGTAAAATAAATAGATTTTCAGAATCACTAAGTCCTGACGAAGTTAACAAATTATAAAATATAAAATATAAAATATAAACGTGGACTTCACCAGACGGCCTGTTGATAAAAATCAAAAACAACGTACAAGCCACAAAACTTCTCAAGCTCACTAGCATCGCAGATATGGAAATAACAGCAACCGAACACAAAACACTAAATTTTTCAAAGAGCGTTGTCTGCTGTAACGACCTTAGATACATAGACGAAGAAACAATCCTCTAAGAATTAAAACCACAGAAAGTAATTGAAGTCAAAAAATGATAAAGCAACAAAATACAAACGACAGCAATTTCCTTATAGAAACCGGACTCATAATACTCACATTCGAAACACTTCAACTCCCTGAAATATTGCGAGTTGCCAACGAAACCGTTCGAGTACGCAACTACATTCCTCTTCCACTACGAAGGAGAAATGGAAAGGAGAAAGGAAAAAAATGCCTAAATTGCGAAAACAATTCCGAAATTTACTCTGTTCACACACGAACACAAATTTATTGTTAATAAATAAGTATATATATAAGCCAATATAGCCGCCTGAAAATGTAAGGTGAACTTCGCGGGCAAAGTGCCGCGTTTGCAGTTCCCTCAGGGAAATACATGGCCACTGCGTTGGTCTTTTTATATATAAGAAATTCATTGTTAACTTTAAGTAGGGAGTAAAATAAATAAAATCAGTTTGAAATTATAACTCAACGAAGTAAGACGTGTTTTCATTTAACACTGTCTAACATTTGGTCCTTCGAGACACTCTGCAAATTTCCCCCCTGTGGTAAGAAGTTCAGAGTTTTTTAAAAACCAGCACCTTGGAATATTAAGGCTGCTAAAATTAATATCTCTTGTTTCCCCCCACCCGTGGTAAGAAACAGAGAATATAACTGTAAAAACAAAAATATATTCTAAAATCTTTTATGTTATTAAACATAGGCACTTTAGTCTTGAAATAAAGCTAAAGGCTGCCAGTTACCAATTAATAATTTGGTAAGGCGTGCTGAGGCAATAGACATCAGCAGTGAAGAATTGGGACTAAAAATAATAAACAAATTAAAACTTAAAATATACATTACATTTTTTTAATGTTTTTATAAAAAAATAATAACAATAATAATAAAATAAAAAATATATTTTATAATATATTTTCGAAATTTTCGTGATATTCGGCTTGTCTCTTCAGATTAAATCACTTTAATAGGAATTGATGAAAAAAAGCTAATACATTTTTTTTTAATTTTGGACTAAGACCATTCAGGGGCTCATATAAAAAAAAAATAAATATAATACAATATATGAATAAAATGTTGTCCAAACAAATCCTAAGCCTGCTGAAAAGACAGGCTGAACTGAATCAGATCTGTGGGGAAATTGTGGCAAGAGAAACTACCAATTTTTCAAGTCAGAAGATAAAATATTCAAATGAATTGGAAAAAGAATTTGAATCCAATCACAAAATGTTAGTGAGTTTAGGCCCCATAGACCACGACTACTTTAACAAAAAGAGGTATGAGGAAATTATTATGCTTTTCACCTTATACAAGAAAAGGTCGCGCAGTCAGCGTCAAATAGCAAAGAGGAACACAGACACACTTTATTAGAAGAAAAAAATTAAAAAACTGAGGGATTATTTAGACGTAACATATGTAGAAATCCAGAGCCAGAAAGCGAAACCTTGCGTATTAGGAAAAATAAGATTAATTTCCTCTGGCAAAATGTTACCGATCTTAAGTAGGAGCATGTAGCCTAGTTTTCGAGTCAGCCCTCAACGAGTTGAAATTTGATATCCAAAATATCTCATCTGAAATAAACGAACAGATGAAAGAGAAAGGCAAGGTAAAATTCCAGATTTACCGACCCTACCAAAAATCGAGCTACCCACATTTGGCGGCGATTCCAAAGAGTGGGACCTTTTTCAAAAATTATTTATTGAATTGATACATTCAAGGGAGAGTCTCAGTACCTCCTTCAAATTTAATTATTTGAAATCGGCCTTAAAAGGTGAAGCGCGAAATGTGGTCGCTCATCTCTTAATGGGCTCTGCTGAAAATTACGATGCCGTTGGGGACCTTCTAACCAAGCGGTACGAAAATAATCGTAAGATTTTCTTAGAGCAATTGAATCGGTTGATGGATTTGTCATGTTTAAATATGGATTCCGTCAGACAAACTAAATATTTTATTGACACCATTAATGAGGTAATACACATCATTAAGGTAAAGGCCAATCTAACGGATGAGGTCAATGTGTTATTTGCGCATATGGTGCTCAGAAAATTCAATACACAGACTCTTCAATTATATATGAGTCATATAAAAACGACCAAGGGCATCCAGAAATTATCGTATGTTATAGATTTTTTGGAGCAGCGACTGAGTTCGACAAGCTCCGTTTAGGAGAAAAAACCTGTTAATAAAATTACAAATCTATCAAAAAATGTTTATACTTCTGAAAATTTTAATTTTTCAAATAAAAATAACTATTTATATGAAAAATTTCCAATCTGCAAAATGGTGGGATACGTGATAACCAAATGTCACAAATTTAAAGCTATGAATCCCACTGAGCGATTAGAAATCGTACAAAAAGTACAACTATGTACAAAATGCCTTAAACATTTTAGAGGCATAAGATGTACAAGCGAATATTTATGTTCGTATTATTGTATTTTTGGTGGATTATCTCTGGGTGTACTAAGTCTAAGGGCACACATATTATGTGGGTTGGACCCCGAGTACAGAAAGAAATATTTGATATTATTTTGAAATGGCGTTAATGGAAGTACGCCATATCAGCGGTCATTGAGAAAATGTACCGTCAGATATTCGTTGATGAAAAATATCAGGAATATCAAAATATATTGTGGAGAGACTCTCCAAATGAGAAAATGAAATCTTATAAATTAAAAACAGTTACGTATGGTACTGCATCTGCACCACATTTAGCTACCAGAGTTTTGGTAGACATTGCCGACAATTGCAAAAATAAAGAAATCGGGGATATAATTAGAAGCGTGTTTTATATGGACGATCTTATGACAGGAGCCGGTTCAATAGAAGAAGCAATAGATGTCATAAAACATTTTTCCAGCGAATTGTAGAAGATACTGGGCACAACAAAATAATACAGATTAAAGATAACGAGTTCGTCAAAACGTTGCACAAGGGGCGGTCCCATAGGCCAAAAATAAAAAAATCAAGGTTTGAATTTTAAGTTCAAATGTTCGGCATCTAGTTGTCCATAAAACGGTGCCTTAAAATTGATTATTTGTTTTGTTTTGCTTCACACATTCGCGAAGAAAATGACAGGTAAAACGATAGCACAAACCGTGCGGCCAATATTAAGCGTGTGCATCGTAGCTGCAAGCCCTGCAGAAATATATTAAAAAACTATATAAAAGCTAAATTAAAGTGATCAAACTAAAATGAACATATATGTTGAAGGTATTTACATTGTTCTTGTATAACCTCAAAAAAAATCAATTTTCAGATGGAGTAATAATTGTTTTGCCAATGACGGCCTTCAACGAAATTAAAAAAAAAAAAAAATGTTCAATATTTAGTTATTCTAAGTTATGAAAATAAGCTGCTACAATTTGCTACACTTAATGTAATCATGCATTCAATACCTCCATCTCGTTCCAAATTTCTATGTTTTTGTGTCGTCTTTTCGTGCGTTTCTTTCTGATTTTGCGTGTCTTGGTTTTGTGCGTGTCTTTTTGATTATTCGTGTTTTTGTTTTGTGCGTTGCTTATTATTGCCCGTGTTTGTTTTTTGTATTGCATTTGTTTTAATATTTTATTTTTTAAATCTGGTATTTATTATTTGCTATAGGAACATCGTATCAGTGCCACATTTCGTGCAATTTTATTTTTGATGCTTGGTGCGCTAGCAAGGGTTCAAGCGCTAAGAAATTTCAAGAAATTTTCAAATTGCTACAATCTTACATCGAAAATCACGGCTATGCATTTGACCATGGTAAAGCAACAATTTTACTTAAATATGGTTTAAAAAGAATTTCTTAATTTTATAATTAATGTTCCCGGAATAAAAACTATATTAAACAAAAACACTCCGATTGGCTTTCCAAAACCGACAACATTTCATTAAGTTATTATTTAAAAGCAAAAATCCATATTAGACAAATCAGTTTACGATTTGCTTGAGTAATGATTCTTTGTTTGAGGTAACAGTTTTTTTTATAACCAACTTATGGTATATTACATTTAACTATTGTTATTGCCCTTTAAATATATAATTCTTGTATTATTTTTTTATTTAATGATTTATTATTATATTTTGAATATATAAAATTTTTATTTTTTGTGTTGCATTATTAATTGTTTTTTAAAAGTAAAGCGTTTAGTAAATTCACGTTGGCAATAACTACAAAAATAATGTTGCATAACCTTAGGGGTCTGCTATAATTTGATTTTTTAAAGCTTATATACGTGCCAATATTATAAATATAGCATTAATATGGAATTATTTACCTACAGAAAAAGTTTCTGTATCTATTGGAAGTATTTTTGGCCGCCTTCTCCATACAAGACCGTCCATTGTGCAATGGTGGCTTCGAAAAATTAAGAGCTTTGATAGAGAGTGGGTCTCAAATAACCGAGAATTAAAAAGTACACAGTAATTAGTGGAGTTCCCACAAGTAAAACATGCATTTCAAGGCATACAGTAAATTTACAAATCAAAACACAAAAAAAGTATAAAAATAATTTGACGGTAGATGCGATCATCCTACCAAAATTAATGAAGGCACTCCCAAGTCAAATGATTAACATTAAGACGCAAAGTGGAATAGATACCGACTTGCTGATCCCGAATTCAACAAGCCAGGCAGGGTGGACCTAATAATAGGAGCAGATCTATATGCACACATCTTTAAAAATGGAAAAAAAAGAAATTAGACGGACTCCTAGGTCAAAATACTGCATTTGGATAGATAGTGTCGGGCTGCACAAAATCGAAAGGCGATAACACAATAGTTGCATCCATGATTGAGTGCCAAGATATGGAAAGATTTTTATGAATTAGATGAAGAGAGTAAAGATGACTTAGCATTTCAGATATGCGAAAAAATTTCATTAAAACTAAGAAAGATTCGTCAGGTCGATATGTGGTCTCAATTCCTTTTAAAGAGGATTAAGTTTTGGGGAATTCATAAAACCAAGCGATGGCACGGTTTTTAAATTCAGAAAAAAAAAACTAAGTAAAGATGAAAATCTAAAACAACAATATTGTAAGTTTATAGCTGAATATAGAGACTTAGGTCATATGATTGAATCTAAGTCAGAAGGAAAAATTTCCGTAATTCGGGATGAGAGCTTAACAACAAAGTTAAGATTGGTTTTTGATGCGTCTGCAAAAATAACTAATAATAAAAGCCTTAACGACGTCATGTGGATTGGCCCTCGAGTCCAAAAAGACATTTTCGATATTATTTTAAAATGGCGTAAATGGCAGTATGTAGTTTCCGCAGACATTAAAAAAATGTACCGACAAATCAATATTGCGGAAAAAGATCAAGAGTATTTGCATATACTTTAAAGAAATTCCCCCAAAAACATAATACAAGATTTTAAACTGACCACAGTTACATATGGTACGGCATCAGCTCCGTATTTAGCAACCAGGGATTTAGCTGAGATAGGAAATCGATGTCAGGATCAATTCATTTAAGAGGTTATAATAAACGATTTCTATATGGTTGGTTCAATGACTGGATCAGACAGCATTGAAGAGTCGAAGAAAATAGTATGCATGATTTCAATGGAGTTGGAGAAAGTAGGAATGAATTTAAGAAAATGGATCTCCAACCAGAAAGGAATTATTGATACAGTTGAAAATGCAGGTGAAAATAAAGTACTGAGCATAGAGGAAACGGAATCAGTAAAAACGTTAGGTCTTTAATGGGAACCTTTTAAAGATGAACTTAAATTTGCAGTTAAATTGAAAAACAACAAGAACAAAAAATAGTAGGCTTGTGTTATCAAACCTAGCCAAAATATATGATCCATTGGGGTGGTTGTCTCCAGTGACTATAGTGGGAAAATTATTTATGCAAAGGCTTTGGCTAGAAGAGAACTATTGGGATAAGGAACTATCTACTAATGATTTAGCTAAGCGGAATCTGTACCAGAAAAATTTGAAATCATTAAAAGACATTAGGGTTTCCACGAACACAAACACGAACTAATATTGCGTTTCAGCTACACGGGTTCGCTGATGCTTCTGAAAAAGCGTATGCAGCAGTCGTATATGCAAAGGTAGGAGAATCAGTTACATTAGTGGCAAGTAAAATTAAAGTGAATCCTAAGAAGAATAGAAAGACCATCCCAAAGTTAAAACTTTGCGCAGCCCATCTTTTAAGCCTGTTGATGAAAAAAACGAAAGAAGTAATTCCTGGCATAACAACTAGTTTTGCATGGAGTGATTCAACTATTACATTAGCCTGGACACGAAATAGGAACTGTAAAGATAAATTTATTAGACGTAGAACTGACGAAATTTTTAAATTAAAGGATACAGCATGGAATCATGTAGGATCTGAGGATAACCCAGCAGACATTGCCTCCAGAGGCATTAAAAGATTGTTCCAAATGGCTCTTACAACGGAGGTCAATTGGCTCAATTTACAAATAGATGAGGAAGTAACAGTAAATACGGTGATAGTAAAATCCGAAGACACCATTTCTAAGTTGCTGGATAGATGTTCAAGTTTTCAAAAGTTGGAACGGGTCGTAGCTTGGGTATTGCGGTTTATCGCTATGAATGTAAAGAGGACTTCATATCCACATTTGCTGAAAGCTAATAAATTAAAATTGGCTCGAAGAGTAATAATTAAAAAACAGCAGGAGCAGCAGTTTATGGCCGAAGTTTTATGCTTACGAGCCGACAAGGAGATAGAGCAGAAAAGTAAGATTCTAGGGCTGAATCCATTTTAAGACAAAGATGGTATACTTAGGGCCGATGGTAAGCTACACAATAGCAATTTGCGATTTGATGTCAAGCACCCGATCATATTAGATAAGTGCCGCGTTACAAGATTAATAATTGAAAAGGCGCATAAGGAGACTTTGCATGGTGGCATAAATTTAATGAGAATCCAAATCTAAAGGAAGTATTGGGTATTTAGGTTAAGGGATTCTCTAAAAAATGTGTTGAAAGTGTGCGTCACTTGTCCACGATATCGGCAATGTACAGGCAAACAGATAATGGGTAATCTGCCCAAGTGTAGGGTAAATTTAGCATACCCTTTTCTAAATACAGGTATAGATTATGCAGGACCATACCACCTAAAGTGCTCAAAAAATCGCGGTCAGAAAAGTTTTAAAGGCTATATCTCAGTGTTTGTATGTATGGCTACGAAGGCAATTCATTTGGAAGTTGTCAGTGATCTAACTTCTGACGCATTCCTAGCAGCATTGTAAAGATTTATAGCGAGAAGAGGAAAATGTGCCAATATATATTCGGATAATGGTACTAATTTTGTAGGAGCTGCACGGAAGTTAGACGAAGAATTATTAAAAGCTATACAATATAACTCCAGAGTAGCTGCAGAAAAGGAAACTAAGACAAGAAAGGAAGCTAGCTTCGACACGCCAAAGTTTGCATACCCTTGCAGATTCCAATTGTATAAATTATAATCTATCCCATTATAATATAATATGAATTACTTTCATATTCATAACATTTTTACACTTTTAAATTTTTTTTTACATTTTCACATGTAAAGTAAAATGTAATTTTTCTCACATTGACCGATCGTTTGTATGGCAGCTATATAATATAGTTGTCCGATTCTTATGAAATTTACAACAAAATTCTGAAAAAATATGAAATACTTGTGTCTTAAAGTAGAAGAAATAATGTTGAAAACTGACTTACTTAGTCAGTTTTCAACATTATTTCTTCTACTTTAAGACATTTCTTTCTAAAAATTTCCAGACCGTTTCTGTGGCAGATTTAAATTAAATCCAAAAATCTGTAACAGTATATTAAGCTCATAACCGAGAGTTGATCAAAATATTTAAAAAAAAGGGAAGTTATTTTTATTTTCAACAAATTCACGGATCGTTTGTATGGCAGCTATATGATATAGTCCACTGATCCGGCTCGTTCCGACATATATGAGAGTATAAATAAGACTATCTACAAAGTTTCATTCAGACGGTCGGAAAAACGGACAGACGAACGGACAGACGGACATGGCTAGATCGACTCGGCTGTTGATGCTGATCAAGAATATCACTTCGGAGGTATTTGGGAAGCAGGTGTTAAGTCCATTAAATATCATTTAAAAAGAGTAATTGGGGTTAGTATATTGACATACGAAGAAATGTCAACCCTTTTATGCCAAATTGATGCAGTACTTAATTCTAGGCCACTATATATAACGGGAGAAGACGTGGATGATAACGAAATGCTTACGCCCGGGCATTTCTTAATAGGTCGACCAACGTTGGATATAGTGGAGGCAGTTGAAGAAAATGAAAAAATTGCGAGCCTAGATAGGTGGAGGTTAATTCGAAAAATGAAAAGAGATTTTTGGGTTAAATGGAAAAAGGATTATTTTTCAATGTATATGAAGCAAAGATATAAATGGAAAAAAGGTAGTCAAAATATAGAAAAAGGGCAAATAGTGCTTTTAAAAGATGAAAACAGTCACCCAGCCAGATGGCCAATGGCAAAATTTGAAGAAATTCATAAAGGCAGGGACGATAAAGTTAGGGTTGTTAAAGTAAAAACCCCAGAAGCATCATTGACGAGGCCGATTACCAAGATTTGTCCCCGACCGTAAGCGTAAGAGTTTCCCCTAGGTTACGTAAACTAGGTAGCAAAGTGATATTGACTTTGATTCCTTTTGTTTGTCACGAATCTATTGCTTCAACTATAAAACCCAAAAAGAATGTGTTTGATGTACAAAAAATAAATAGTACTGCGGCAATATATTTAGATCCACCAGAAGATGTGGAAATTGTACATCTTGGAATTTAATGATTTATTAAAACATGGATGCATATTTCAATATGATTTCAAAAGGAAAAGCTCTCATAAGGGAAATGAGAAAAGTTTGTGACAAACTTCATAGCTTTGAAGACCAATGCCATCTAGTTTTAAATAATATGCAAAATCAGTTATTAGAACTAGAAGATAATAATAAATTATTCATGATTCAACCAAGATCCAGAACCAAGTGTGCTCCTTTCGAATTTATGGGTTCATTGTATCATATTTTATTTTGTATAATGGATGAAGATGACAGGGAACATTTGGAAGAAAATATGAAGAACTTATTAGACAATCAGAGGAACATAGGTAAATTAGTTCAAAAGCAAACTTCGGTTGTTGATTTAACTACTAATTTATTTAAAAGAAAAACCGAGGATGTTAACGTTAATTTTAGGAGTATGCAAGTAAGAATTGAGACCATAACAGAAGTTCTTAAGGAGAATTATTATGTGTACAAAGAAACGATTAAATTCTTTATGGTAACCGAATAGCTTCAATCATTGATTGAAGAAGGTGAGAAAGTCCAATTAGGGATTATAAACCTTTTAATTGATTGTTTATGTAGGGGGGTGGCCAGGATATCCTCCGCTAAAGGATCCAGAAAATATATATGTATATCCCACGAAGAAATCCCAGTAGGAAAAGATGCGGGGGTCGTAAAGTAAATATTGGCATGGAGCGCCCGTGGTGTTTATTCAACATGCATTTCAGAATTAACATAAGCTTAGAATTAGTGTCAGTCTCCCGTCCGCTTTACATTGCTAAAGCGAGAGCGGGAGATCGAAGGCGAGCGTTTCCGAAGTTCATCTAGCGCCGAGGAGATCGGATAAAGCAGCGGCCCTGAGCTCAGCATAAGGGCCGTGCGCCCTACCGAGAGCGAAAGAGCCGAGAGGTGGAGAGCGCAGTAGCCGTCCCTAAGCTCGGGTAGCCGCTAGCGAAGATCGGGTGAGCGACGGCCAGCTCAACTGCCAGCATACGGAGGTCGGACATATGACGGGAGTGAAAGAGCGGACGAGCTTTTGGAAACTCGATGGGCAGAGGGGCTACAGGTGCCGCCTCCTGGCGTGAACATTGATATTAATCACGAAGGCTGAATAAAAACATTCTTAGGCCAAATCAGGAAAATCTGTCGGATAATCTAATAATTCCAGGGAAGTGGTCAGGAACGGAGCTGGAGGAGGTGCATACTTTATTCACAGCGAAGGGATTATTTATAGAAAATAAATTAATCATCAGTGCAAAGGTACATTTGTTTTGTAGGCATCCGTATAAATTGTTCAGGCTTATTCCATTGCCCATTAGGAATGTAGAACAAGTGATAATGGTACACATAACTTCCGAATATTTGATTTATAATTTTGAAATCGATTCGTATCATTTAATGAGCTGCGTGAGCAAGGGATCTTCAGTATTGCGTCGTATTATACTGCAAGAACGGATGACAAAATTTTAATATCACATCATAATATCGGAAAGTGAACAGATTCTGTTAACACCATACATAGGAGATGCTAGTGAAGTTTCTAATATTATGTGGGATCCATTAAAATTAACCCAATTAAATCATACAATTGATATTGATAAATTAAAGAAAAAAATTAAAGAACTTAAAGAAAACCATTCACAATTGAAGGATTTGCATTTCCATTATATTTCCGGACATGCTGATCTTATATTTTCATTGATAGTTATGGCAGTCTTGAAAAAATGTTTGATTAGGCAACGATTAGAAGCCATAACTTTTGCCGGCCCGTTGCCACGAATTTAATGTCAAAAAATTAAGTAAAAAATATATATATAAATATGTTAAAAATTATAAAATTTGCAGTCCACTAAATCGTTCTTTGCACAAATGTCGAAAATAAAATATATTGTTAACTAAATGTCAAGCACGAAGTATTATAATCTTTATTATTAAGAAAGACAAATTCCAACCAATGTTAGTTAAAGATATAAGAAAATCTAATGTTTAAAAGGAAATATAAATAAACAAAAGAAGCAAGATTTAAGTTAAAAAATTAAATGAAATCAATAATTACAGTCCATTAAATCGTCAAAGCATAATTATACAAAAGCAATGTAATATGTAAATCTTATGTCAGTTTTGCCGGCCTTTGGCAGAATGTTCAGAAAGAACACAAAAATATGAATATCAAAGAGATAAGAGCCTGTCTATATTTAAGCAATAAAACAACACCAAAATGTTGCGTCTGGGATGCAGATGTGTGCAAATTAAATTTCTTCCGTTGATTTCAAATAAAAAAATGTATTTTTTATTTTTTAATATATCTTTGGTGTTAGACTTTTATTGGTAAATTCGCACAAAGTAATACAGGGCTTATGTTGTAACTTTAACTTCTCGTCGTCTCTTCCAAAAATAGACTGACTCAAAGATCCTCAATCTAATCCATCAAACCTCGGCCAGGAGCTTTTCTTTTAGAACTTTTGAACTTTAATTTATGTTTAGTTTAAAAGCTTAAGATGAAACTGTCGCATCTCATTGTGAAATTCAGTTAAGCTGACCGATGCAATTTTTGCGGACAACTGGAACGCAAGAGGCGCAATTGATTGGGCTTCGAACGGAAGCTGATGTTTACTTTAATTTAATTTGTTTGGATCTCAGCCAAAGGCGGGAACCGAGATTGGATCTTAAAGCCAAAGGCGAAGACAACGGCGAATGCCGAGATTAAAATTATTGTTTAGGCAAATGCAGAGATTGAAATTCAGAGATTGAAATTATTGTTTAGGCAAGTGCAGAGATTGAAATAAGTGGCTCGATTTCATGGGTTGGATAACTCTCCCCCTTCTAAAATGGATCGTCCCGATTCAATATGAAGTTCATTTAAATGATCTCTAAATTCTGTTAAAAAATCTTCTTGGTTGATAGATTTATCTGGTTCTGGCCGTTGTTTTTTGGTTACAAATAATAAAGTATTTTTGTACTTTATAATAAGTAAAAAAATTAAATATATAATGATTCAAATTAATAATATAAAGGTCAGTGATATTTTAGTATTATTAATTTTAATAAAAGGATTTAAGATATTTATATTATCTAAAGAGAGTTCCGAGTTATTTGATCAAATTTAATCGGAAATTTCATAATTTTTGAAGTGATTCGTACTTATGTAGTCAAGAATTTTGTTTTCCAAATTGGTATATGAGATATTATTAATTTTTGTTGTCCCATTAAATGTTATTAAAAATGACCCGTTTAAAGGAGTTGTTAACAATATTGTTACCATTTATGAGAATGGCACCATCTTGTATGATGTTTATTTTTTTTTTTTTTTTTCTTTTATTTTTTTACAAATTGATTTCTCACCATTTAATAATCGGGTAAAACATGTTTTTTCCTTACTCAGAGTGCAGTAGTTATTAAAAAGTTCATTCTTAAAGTTAGACATTTCAAAATACAAATTTGCGCATTTTGCGACTTGATCGCTTAATACTAGTTTCCCATCGATTTGAGAAATGGCTCTGGCGTGATATATTTCGCATCTGTTTTCTATTATTGTATATTTTATATAAATTATTAAAAGTTCTTTATGAAGTGCGATTTTGAAAACAGAGATGTCCATTAAATCAGCGATTATTACTGGTTTTTTTTCATGTTTTAATATTTCCATGACGTCATAATTGTTTAAAATTTTGGTATTAAAAACGTCAATTTTCGCAAGTGTGATTGTGTCGATTAAATTTTGCAGATCAAATGTTAATAATCTTAATCGATGTTTTCGCAGTGGTAAATCTTGATCAATGAAAACATTTTTAAAATCATCAGAAAGAGATTCTATTTCTTTAAACAATTTGGAATTGATAATAAATTGCTTATTATTATTTTCAATTAATTCATTAATTTTATTCTGGATTTTAATAAAATCATCATGGTCCGGAGTTCCAGCTATCCATTTCCACACAGTGCTTAATTCATTTATTCCCCTTTTAGATCTTTTAGTTGAAATTAATTGTGATAAAATTAAATCGATTACTTCTAAATCATATTTGATTTCCCATTGTGATCTTTTGTTGGTGTCCCTTTTTATATTTTCTGATTCCAATTTTATTATTTCTTTATATAAACTTAAGTTAGTTACGTGGAATAAGTCTGCGTATGAATCATACGTCAATACGTCTTTATTGTCTTTGAATAGAAGATACTCGTGACTTGTATAGTCAATTATTTCTGATTGTGTAAATAAAACAAGGTGTAATAAGAGCACCTGATAAAACATTTTCTGGGAAAGGAAAGAAAAAGA
>VNJS01004105.1:0-21695 GCA_008042575.1 Drosophila watanabei | reverse complement strand
GGGCAGAGCTTCTGCCGGCTATGCTGAGCTTCCGGCCAAATGCTTGGTCAGCAATTTGACCGGAGCTGGGGTGCGGACGATCGGTCCGGTTAACTCAGTTAACTTGTACATAAGATAAAATGGAAATTCATACAGCAAACTGACGCGAAGAATGCATAAAACTTTACATACACATGTGTGTTTGCGAAGGAAACTCCACATACAAACATACATGCGCAAAAAACCTTTTGACTCTTCGTTCACTAGCAAACGAACCGTGAATGGGCAAAGCAAAAGAGAATGACAAAAACAGCTTGTCAGCTGATCGTGAGCATAATTCTTATAAAAGCAATTGAATCGGTCGCTCTTAGAGTCTTCGCTTCAATTCCCAGAAAAAAAACCGTTTTTTTTGCGATCGCACGAATCGGTCAACCGTTATTTGCGAGCTATGGTTAAGACCCTTATCCCTTTTGTTAAGTGGGCTCGTGCGCTCCACGATCGCCCCGGGATTGCCCCCGAGCAATCGCACTTGTATCCATATCCTCAAACCATTTTAAATTTTGACAGATAACCTATTAATTGCACTTTTTCACCCGTTATGCCGACACAAAAGATCCCGAAATTCGGGTTTTATAAATACTCAAACTCGTATTGCCGGTCAAGCAAATTTAGCATAGAACAGGAAAACAGGATAGGAAGCTAACTTAGGCAGATTTTCATATAATTAAAACTGATAATATGAAACAATATGAAATGCTCATCATCAAATACCAATTCAATTTAACGTTATTGCAGAGGATATTTTTCTTACTTTGTATAAAATAAGAATAACGTAACATTTGGCATTAGCTTTATAAGCTTTATAATTACCTCTGACCGGGTAAGGAGTGTTTTTTAATGATAGGCTCCGACTCACAACAGGTGGGCATAGGCAAGAACAGGTGTCTTAATATAATTTGAGTATTAACATTAAAGGACACTTCAACGTGTAACAAAGAATATAACTCATTGTAGGACGAACATAAAAGTCGCAATGCGTGCAACTCAAAGTTCGAATTATACACTTTTAGTGCAATCGGTCGAAAATAATGCGACGATCTTGTAGGGACCGAGAAACTCAACTAACTTAACAGATACGATGAAGAAATGTGTCCATTAATGAGTTTGTGAAGGAACATCATCAATTGCTTGAAATTTAATAGTTCTGGGAACTATTGGCTCTGTGCCACGAACCGACGCGGCGCGCGCGTTAGAGCACACCTCAGGTAGGTCCGACGATCCTTTAGCGAGGAATTGTTTCTGAACTGATTCAATAAGGTCTTGAAACTTCGCATATTGAGGTGACCATATGCAAGAACAATATTCCAGAATTGGGCGAAGAGAGACATAAAGGAGTTTAGTGGTATAGGGATAATCAAACACCTTCGACCAGAGCTTAACGGAGCAAAAACCCCTTTTGCTTTACCAACAATTTTGCCGATATGGTTGGAGAAGTTTAATTTATGCTTAAACAGAGCTTGAAGTCCAGTAACTGAATAGATAAGTTCAAGATTACTTATCCCAATGAAATAGTTTACAAGAAACAATTTTTTTCGAAAAAAACATAAATTTACATTTTGAGTTGTTGAGGAATAGCAAATTGTTGTTGCACCAGGTCAACATATTGTTCAAGGCTGTTTGCAAAAGCGTATGCGAGTTTGAATTCGTCAGTGGCAAACATAGTTTAACGTCATCCGCGTACATCATCACATGGGAATAAAGAACCACATCAGGCAAGTCGTTAATAAGAATGCCAAACAGAAGTGGACCAAGGTGACTCCCTTGCGGGACACCCGAAGTTACTTGTACACAATTTGAAAATGTACCCTTAAAAGCTACTTTTTGAGTTCGGTTCGATAATTAAGTGGCGATTCAATTAATCAACAACACAGGAAAGCCAAAAGTGTAAATTTTTGTATAAGTAAGAAGTGATTCACAGAATCAAAGGCTTTGCTGAAGTCTGTAAAAATAACATCAGTTTGTGTGTTGAATTTAAACGCGTTTCTAATGACAGCACAAAACTCACGAAGGTTTGTGGAAGTAGACCTGTGTTTCATTAAGCCATGATGCGAGGGGGACATTAATGAGCTACATTGGTGAAGCTGAGCAGTAAGTCATAGTTCGAATAATTTTGGAATCGCACAAAGCTTTGAAATACCTTTGTAGTTTTCGATGTTGGATTTACTACCTTCTTTGTGAAGGGATGAACATTCCAACATTCAGGACTGCAAGATGGAATTGGAGTGCGGAAAAGAGTATGGATACGATGAGTTTGTATCGAAACTAATAGATCAGTATGATAATTGGAAAAATTTAGCGAATAAGTTTGCAATGTCAGGCTCGTTAGAAGCGGACTCATTTTTGAGATGAAAACAGGATGGAAATACTTATTTTTTGAGTTTTGTTGAGAATTGACAAACGCGTCAAATCGCTTATGGTTTGTCTGATACTCGTTTCTACACCGATTCAGGTTATTATTGTAGCACTCAAAGTTACGTGTCAAAAACTTATAACGTTCTGTTAAGTATCGATCGACTTGCAGCCCGGTTCTACTGAACTATTTAGAAAGACTAGACTTCACATTTTTCAAGATGGAGAGTCGACGAGAAATCCAGGAAGGCTTATACAAGACGTCAAAAGGTAAACACGATGGAACATACATGTCAAAGGCAGAGTATATAATGTCATAGAGAGGGTCAACCATGTTTTTGGGAGTAGGAGAGTCCAAAAAAATCCAATCGACCGAAGATAAATAAGTGTTCATGTCAGAGAAATTAGCTTTACGGAACACAGAAAAGTTGCTGTAAGTAAATATTCGTGTCGGACCGGTGTGGGATGTACGAGCATGAAACACAAACATAGTAGTCATAAACTTGAATGCGAAACACAACAAACTCTATATTGCTATCTGTGTCAGATATCGGAACCAATTTGGGAGCTAGAGCGGACTTAAGCCCGATACGGCCAACGGTTAGCAATTGACGATCACGTCTATAGAGTTCGCAGTTCACTTTCGAGTCAAGTTGAGCCAAGTTTCAGTAGTTTCATCGAAGGAGGCACTATTAACGTACAGTTTACGCAGTTTGCCTAATAAACTGCGAACATTCTGATAGTGAAGGAGAAATGAATCAATTAGTTTTTTAGAGCTCTAGCAGAGGGAGTTAAAGGCCCGCGAGCCCGAAGATTCCTTTTTGGATGAGTTCGTGAACGATAGCATATTCAAGCCAAATTGAAGTATCAAGAACCTTAGCCAATAATGCATCGGAAAGTCCAATTTTTAACGAAGAAATTTCACGTCTTTGCTAAAAATTGAATTATTAGACGGTAAATTCAGTGCTAGAAATATTTAATTTGTTGCTCAAATGGAATTTAACGTCGTGTTCGGAAGTACACGGATTGAGGCGGGAAACAATGACAAGTGGTGCTATACTCCTTTGTGCAACTCCAGAAATAGATGAAGATTGGGGTTGAAAGCGGGTTATTGGCGGCGCAGAAATTATGACCGCCGGAGGTACCGCCATCCGGGAATAACCGCCGGAGAAGCTACAGGATGAGCATCGGAAGCCAAAGACACTTCGTTGGGGGCAGCGGCATGCGACGTGGATGCCTGGTCGATGTTTATAAGCTGTAGAGCCGAGGGCAAGTCGAAATTAACCGGACCAGGACTGGGGGCTGGTGCTGCTTCTTTAACAGAGCCATCGTCCACAGCCACGGTGTTATCAGCAGATTTGTTCCAAGGGGTGAACAGCATAACGGGAGTGTTCGCTGGGTCTGAAACAGGCAAAAAGCTATCAGAAAAGTTGTTCCTTGGTTTGTTTATCGAGTTTCTTAGCAGTTGTATTGATTTGAACTGATGTTCCGCCTTCTGGAAAGGGTTTGACAGTTCTTGTATGCGATCAGCAATACGCCCGAGTTACAATAAGTGCTTTTGTGGTAAAGTGGGTAGGTGTAAAGATGTCCCAAGGATGTATCAAGGATGTATATGATTTAAATAAAGTCAACGACAGTTGTTCTTGATTTGCAAGTATAATCAGAGTGTTATTATATGATTCGGTTGGCTTCGCTAAGGCTCGGCCCATACCCTAAGAAATTCTGTGTAAGCATTTCTGTACAAAGGTTTCTATATGTGTGTAGTCGTCTGTATGTTTCAATATGCTGAGTGCATTGCTCTAAATATCCAGCTAAGTCAGAGCGACGGCCATACGGAAGGGATGGTCGCCGTGACAACAGGAGAAGCTTCTCGGGGTTGAGTCCATATGATGGTCTTGGGTTTAGTTTTCCACCATGTGATGATCAGGGCCAGTGCTAATAGTCCGCATATGCTGTATATGACTGATACTATTCTGTTTTCAAGGTCTATATCTTGCAGGTGTAACCTGTTTAGTGTTACCCATTGAGTTCTATGGATTACTGTAAGCGCCTTATTGTTGCAATTGTCTCTTTGCTATCATAAGTGGTATCGTTGATGGTAACCATGCAGTTACTGTGTGTTATGATAGCTGAGCCTTGTAGGGTGGTGTTTAGCCCGCAAGTGGTGTTTATTTTGAAGTCCTTTCCATAGAATATAAATATATAGCTTTCTTCCGGTTAAAATATGTCCTTTGTTTCGCCGAATTCCTGCACGTCGCAGGTTTCTGGGCTTATTTTATTCAGTAAGCTGTTTAAGCATTTTTGTGTTACCGAATGTATGATTGTGTCTTTCGGTTTTTTGCAGAACATTGTTTTTTAATCGTCATGCTTTTAGAATTGAATTCGTTGGTGGACTTTTTATTGTGAGCAACGAAATTTGGTGCTTTTATGAATTGATTGTTTTTGTTGGGTAAGGGTACTACTCTGTAGAATTGGTATTGATTTTTTGTTCAAAGATTGGTAACTTAAGATTAAATACAATGTGTTTGTTTCTTTAAATGGTTTGTAGCCGAACAATCGAGAGGATATCTTCTTCTAGGGATAAGTTTATTTGTTGTGTTGAATAAATGTTTCTTATTTTCTCTATTTCGTGTTTGTCGAATATAAATCTAGGGATAATGTATGCTCTTGCAAACATAAGGCTTTCTGCGATCTATATTAAATGATAATCTGTTAAGCTATTGGAGGGTTCGTAAGTTACTGTTTTCATTATCCATTTCTTTAAATATAGAATTTTGTATATTTTTAAAGAAATATTTAATGCCTGTTGATTTTTGTTAATATGATTCGTTATATTCGTGAAACTGATTAAGATTTCGTGGTTAAGGTGATTCTGGGTTAAAGATTCTGAGTTAATTTTGTTCTTATCTATTTCTAGTGAGTTTATTCTTTTGAAAATTTCCTCTACATCTGCATTATCAATGTTTCCTGATATTACTTTTATAACTGAGCCTAAGCAATTTATTAGCCCTTTTTTCATTCTACTTTGTGAGGTAATATTGTTTAGCTTGGAAGTGAAATTATTCATTTTCACTTTAAGGGTTGCTACTGACGGGTAAGTATTGGAGCTATGTCTAGGTTGTTTATTGTCTCCTCTAATATTAGGGTGCAGTTTTGGTATTCCTCTATATTGATGACGTGAGTGATTGATTTGTGATTGTGCTCCATGTAAGCTTCTGCCAAATGGATGGTTTCCGGAAGCTGAGGGATTCTCTGGCTTAAACGCAAGTAAAGACTTGCTAGAAGATTTCGCCAACGGTTTGGAAATTACAATTGTATGCGTTGTCTATGAGCTTGTCGATGGAAGATTCCTTCCTTTAGGAGTAGATACCGCTCTAACTTGTTAGACATGCGGACTTAGGTGCTGGCTTACGCGAGAGGCAAACAAAGAGCCGGGGTTCTTTCCCTGAGGTAGATGTCGGTTTCTTGTCACCCTCACTGGGCATACTTAGCTATACCCTACAAAAACCGATAAATGTCGCTGCTCAATGGGAGAAAACACACCTAGTCCGAATTCCGAATCGTTGAATCAATAGAAATCAAACAGTAGACACTATCAAACTACAGTCGGTGTGAAAAGATTGCAGAAATAGCTGAATTCGCACAAGATAGCAAATAAAATAGCTTAAACTAGTCAAAAATGGCTAAGAACTAGATACGGAAATTGGCGGAAAATATGAGCCACTTACTCGAAACAGATTTTGATTTTGTGTTCAGAAATACGACAAGAAAAATCGTAGAAACGGTGAAAGAAAGAACAGAAAGAACCAATAAACACGCCGAGAAAACATAGCCAAAATTTAGCCTGTGGAGTTGCAATTATCAGACCTTAGCTTCAGGAATACGATTAATAATTGTAGAAGCTCGTGTGAAAAAACAAATTACAAGCCAGCAAAAATAAAATAAAATAAATAAGTAAATGAAATAAAAATAAAAGAAACTAGCCAAAATTATTTTTAATAACAACCAAGTCTGGCGAAAATTAGCTGATTATCCTTTTTATATTTTGATCTACTGTATTTTATTTTTAAATTTTTCTTAAATCGTTGGTGGAGGATTTTTTCCTCTCGGCACGTGTCGCCGTCCTTTTTTTGCACGATAGGAATGTATGGTGCAGGTGTTTGTGCACGCTGTACGAGCAGAGAGGAGATGAGAAAAATTGCAATGTACGTAGGTAGTGTGTCAGGATCTAACACGATTTATTTGTGTCTCTCTAATATATCTTCATTCACATGCGGTCTTCTTAATTGTATATCACCTAAGGGTCTCTTGAGAGACAGAGAACGATCGTCTCCCTCGAAAGTGATATACATCTCGGTTTTAGTGTGGCCAACTTAGCCTAAATCTATATTGCCTGCTACAACTGCTATCTTGGCATTACAAAACGTTTAAATCTTAAAACTAGTTACAAAAGATACAATTTAAATAATTATTTCAATTTCAATTTACACTTTCCTTTTAATATCTTTACATTTTATTTACCTTCATCTTTCATCCAATGCCGAATGTAATTAGAGCTCCAAGCCCCTTGGTATGGATTCCGAGATAGTTGAAGCCCGTCAATGTCTTTTAGCAAAAATCTATCAATTCTCAATTCTTTTCCAATAATGTACGGCCCTTGTTTTTCGGTATTAATTTTCTACTAACTGCAACGGTACTATTTAAAATCTTTACCATGACATAATCACCTTCCCTGTATTCCGGGTTAATTTTCCTTTTTGCATTGTTATAGGTTTCATTTCTTAATTGAGACTTTCTCTGACTTTCTTCTGCTTCTTGTCTAAGCTGTTCTAATTTTTTGATATTTGCTTGTATAATTTCATCTTCGACTTCTAAATTTTCTCCAATTTCTTCGTCTCCTTCTAACTTTCGTCTAAGTTGTTACAATTTTTTCCTATTCTCCTCAATTATTTTATTATCGTCTTCTAACACATCCCGAATTTTTTTTTCTCTTCTAATTTTTGCTTAAAATCATCACTATCTGCTCCTCTCTGACTTATTCCGAATAAAATCTCACTTGGAAGCTGTTTAATACTGCTGTGAAGTGTATTATTTAACGAGTACTCCACTTTCTCTACTACAATATCCCAGTGTAATCCTCTTTCAGGTTCTGAAAGTATTGCAATCATCGGTCCTAAACTTCTATTTACTCGCTCCACTTGACCGTTGGCTTGTGGTGACCCTGTAGCAATCTTTATGTGTTTTTATTTTTTTTTTTCCTTCACAAAGTCACGAAAATCGTCTGCTATAACATTTAAAACTTCTTTTGTGTTTGTTGTTTTCGTAGTGTACAACCTAACAAATTTCGTGAATCCATCTATCACTACTAAAATATTCTTCTTCGATCTGTTATTGTCTACTGGTCCATAATGATCGATATGAATAACTTCAAATGGCTTATTTCCTTTTGGAATACTGTGCAAAATTCCATCTCCTTAACCTACTTTAGGCGAGTACGCTTAACACTTTAAACAATTTTGGATGTGGTCACAAACCTTTTCTCTCATGCTCGGAAACCAATAACTATTACCAATTGCATCTAACATTTTATCTCTTCCAATGTTACCTAATTCATCATGATACTTGTACAGCACATGTTGCTCCATTCTACTTGGTACATAAAACAGCAATTTATGTTTATTATCCTTTCTATATATAACCCCATTTCTCATTTCAAACCATTAATGTTCTCTGTTCTCTCAAATTTCCCTAACTTCTTTTAGCTTTGTATCCCTTGCCTGACAAATTATTAAATTACTCTTAAATGTATTTGCATCTATTATCATTATGTTATTACACCTACTCAGTGCATCCACATGCTGCATTTGCTTTCTTGCTCTGTGATTTAGCTCATAATCAAATTCTTGTAGCTCTAAGGCCCATATCGCAATTCTTGGGTTTAAATCTATCTTATTAAGTGTTAATGTTAATAATTTACAATCCGTTACAATTTTAAAAGGTTTGTCCTGTAAATATATCCTAAATCTTCTAAGTGCATAAATAATGGCTTATGTTTCTAATTCAAAACTATTGTATTTAGCCTCAGTTTGTGTGGACCTCTTCGAAAAATAAAATATTCGATGCAGCTTCTTGTCTTCCTTTCGCTGAAGCAATACCGCTCCAAACCCTAACGCACTCGCATCGCAATGAAGCTCTAACTCATCCCTATGAGCGTATAAAGCCAACACAGGGGCTGCAAATTTCTCCTTCAAAAGTGTGAAACAATCTAACTCTTTTTTTCCAAATTCAAATGCCCCATCTTTTCTCAGTAAATCACGTAACGGTTTCGCCAATATTGAAAAATCTTTACTAAATCGTCAAAATGTAAACACAGACCTAAGAAACTTTTTACTGCCTGCACTTTATTTGGAATCGGAAAGCCCTTTATCGCTTCTAAGCCTTTTTATCAGCCTTTATTCCTTCATTTGAAATCAGAAAACCTAAATATTTCACCTTATTTTGTAGAATCTTGCATTTATTCATTCTCAGCTCTAATTTATTCTCCACTAATCTCCTAAATATTTTTACTAATATATCCAAATGTTCTTCGATACCTTGACTCGCAATTAAAATATCATCCATATATATTATTACCTTATAGTCTCGAATCAAATCTTTGAAATACCTGAAGCGCCGTTTTTAAACCCATTGGCATGCGCAAAAACTCAAACTGTCCTAACGACGTTGTAAAGGAAGTATACCGAATCATTGTTTACAAACACATGGAAGTTCCCGTTTTTCAAATCTAATTTTGTAAACACCGATTTCCCTACTAACTCCAATAAATCATCAATTAATGGGATAGGATAATTATCTTTGGCCATAATTTTGTTCAACCTTCTAAAATCAATGCATAGTCTAAGATTCCCATTCGTTTTCTTCACTAGCACTATTGGAAAGGCATATTCTGACCTACTACTTTGAATAATTCCTTTTTCTAAGTACTCATCTAACAGTTTCTGCAACGCTTCCTTTTCACTATACGACAACCTTCTAGGTACACAACTAAATGGTTTTGAGTTTTCTAAAGTTATATTCATTTCACATCTATTTCTCGGGAACTCAGGCCTTGGTACATGAATATAGTTCGACTCTAACATTTTAATCAACTTTATTTTATCCGAGTAACTAACTTGATCACCAATATTGTAAACCATTTCGCCATCTTCATGTTCTAACATATTTATTTGTAACAATTCTTTTTCAAAATTTTCCTCCAACACTCCTTTTTGTTCACCTAACATATTCGTGCCCAAGACGTGTTCCCCTACAATATCTGTACCTTTATCATTTGTATTGAATCTTGTACCTAACTTTTGTTTACCTAAGCCTGTACCTAAACCTTTCTCACCTAAACTTGTACCTAAACCTTTCTCACCTAAACCTGTACCTTAACCTTTCTCACCTAAACTTGTACCTCGACTTTTCTCGCCTAAACCTGTACCTAAACTTTCCTCGCCTAAACTTGTACCTAAACTTTTCTCACCTAAACTTGTACCTAAACTTTTACCTAAACTTTTCTCACCTAAAATTTTCTCACCTAAACTTCCTTCTAAATCTTCTAATTGAGTTTTCGAACTATTTTCCGATCTTCTAATTTCCATACAATTATTGTAAATATTTTCTTTGTCACTGGTTTCAACCCTCTCTACCGTAACCATTTTTAGCGCTTCTAAATCGATTTTCAAGTCGCAAGCATCCATAAAGTCTCTACCCAGCACAATATTACATTCCATGGATTTATCAGCCACCACAATTAACCTAAACCAAATTTGTATCCTTTGCTTTCATATATAACATAGTATTTTGCCATAACTTATTAATATACTTTTATTAATTCCACAATAACTCTCTTCTTGAGGCTCTAAATTGATTTCCATCGGCAAATATGAACGCTTAATTAGTGAAACTGGGCTTCCCGAATCTATTTGGCACTCTGTAATAATGGGCTGCTTCGGATTCTCAACGCAAAAAAATTTTAAACAATCTTACATAATTATTTTCCACCCTTTTCTTCTTCTGGGGACATCCAGCAATCCGGTGATCTTCTCCGCAATAACCATAGCACGACCATGATAATCTTCTCGACTTGGTGCACTTCCTCTTTCAATGTCCCTCAGCGTTGCAATTAAAACAACGAGTCTTGCCACTCGCTGAATCCACCTTCGCTGCTGGCCATTCTGTCGTTTTGGCCGCCTCTGCTGGGAGCCAGATATCATCAAAAGCTCTTCGCAATTTTTCCGCCGTATCAAAACATCGAATTTTTGCTTGCGTACGCCTACTTAACATCGGAATGCCTTCCACGAGCTCATCCAGCAGTTCCTCCTCGTCTATTGAGACATCTCGAGCCAATCTGCATTTTTCCTCGAAATAAACGGAAAATTGTTCTTTTGGAGACCAAATCCTTGCCCTAAACTTGCGCCTTAATGTTGATTTGGACTCGATACTGCCGAAAGCCAACTCCAGTTGCTCAATAAGTTCATTTATGGGCATTGCAAATTGCCCTGCATCACCGTGCAGCCATTCTCGGGAACTCCCTTTTAGTTAGCTGATCAGCAAAACATGTCGCTGCGCGTCTTTTAGGCTAAAAAGCGCCAAAATATTGCGCCATTGATTTATCCATGATCGCACCGACACTTTGTCACCGAAATCCATTAGCATTTCCTTGGCCATGTTAAACCCAGGCGACGAAAAACTGTCATTCTCAATGCTGCCGCCGTTCTGCTTCACATTAATTTCACCAGAGTTTTCTCTGTCGCCGCCTCTGCCTTCGCCTCTGCCACCGCCTCTGCCATCGCCTCTGCGTTCGCCTCTGCCGTCGCCTTGTTGCGTGTTCTGGAAGCTTCCCCGCGTCGATGTTCAAAATTCTCCACACTTTTGTTGCTGCCGCCGTTTCCTCGCTGTTCTGCGTTCCAGGAACCGTTTTTTTTTTTCGTTGCTTTGGTTGCTGTTGATCTGCGCCATATCGATTTGCCTGTGTACATCTTTAGCTCCAAAATCCAGTCCACCGAAGTTTTCCTTGTCCCGTTCCAGCCTATTCGCCGTATCTGGCTGCAAAAGTTCCTGTCGAATCCACCGAATTTTCTAAAGCGCTGCCTCTAATTTGCTTAGAATCTCTGTACAGCCTAGCAAAGAATTCTCTCTTGCTGCCCTTTGTCGACAGCTTTTTTATCTTTAGCCACCTTCTTAATTGAACCACTGTTATGTCCGCTATGTTTAAATCTATTTTAATTAAGTTGGCGTTTTGGATTTAGGAAAAAATTTGTTTCCCAGATCCCATTTCTGAATTTGTGACAGGATGGAAAACGATTTAATTGAGTCTCATTTATATACCTTTATTCACATGTGGTCTTCTTAATTTTATATCACCAACTAACTTCGCTGCTCGCAGGCAGCCTAAGGGTATCTCTTGGGAGAGAGAGCGATCCTTTTTCTCGAAAGAGGTATACATCTCTCTTTTAGTGCGGCAAACTTAGCCTAAATTTATATGGCCTGCTACAGGTGTAAATATCGATATAAATTATATCTAAAGGTTTTTTTTTAGTTTTCGTTAACTGGAATGACACTTAAGGTGGGTTTCTTTCTATGATATTTCAACGTCAAGCAGATGTCGCATTCTTTTATTATTTGCGAAATTTTCGTCTTCAGTTGAGGGAAAAATATATTCCTTTTTAGATGTTTATAAGTCTCCTCTCGACCTCTATGGTTGTTGTTAATGTGGTATTGCGAGATTCTGGTATTTTGGTCGTTTTCATCTTGGATATCCTTTATAAGGGTTGGGCAACGGATGATTTTATAAAGATTATTCTCTGAAAAGTACACTCATAAAAATATTTTTCTACACTTAAGAAAAATCGCCATAAAAATAATCGCCCTAAATCTAAGAAAATTTTTCTAGTATTAAGAAGGGACTTCCTTGAATTAAAGGTAAGGCACAATTAAAACAAGGAAAGCCACCTCTAATAACATTTTTTTTGGTTCTTTTTCCATTTTTTCCTCAATTTAGGGCAAGGTTTTCTGATTTGCTTCGTTTAATTTCTTCCTAAATCTACGGGCGATTTTTCGTGAAACCATGGCGAAAAT
Organism: Drosophila watanabei; assembly: GCA_008042575.1. NCBI lineage: Eukaryota > Metazoa > Arthropoda > Insecta > Diptera > Drosophilidae > Drosophila > Drosophila watanabei. The sequence continues at coordinate 9,185 of VNJS01004105.1, read as the reverse complement.
TCATGCCGAAAAATGTCGCACACGTGCGCTTATAGTTCCCAACTGGTCCTAACATCCCCAGCATGAAGTGACGGTTGCCGGCCAAGACTTAGATATGTATGTCCTACTACATAAGTAGCAAGTATATACTTTAATAACTAAAAGTAACTATTTTCGTCTTAATGAATAAAAAATTACCCTTTAATTAAAAAAAAAATCTCTTTTTAATGGTTGTGGTCTTCAACCGCGCCATTTACATATACAAAAAAAATATATTTTTTCATAAATAAACATTAAACAATACACAACAGTTTACCCTCCAATAGAGATGGAAAAACCTCGATGTATTGATGTATCGCCGTTTTAAAAAATATCGCAACAATCGACAGTAACATCGATAAATTCGCTAATCGCCCTAAAACAAGAAAATCTTTCTAGATTTAAGAAAAATCGCCCTAAATTTGAGAAAGATTTACGGCAAATTTTTCTTAAATTTAGGGCGACTCGCCTTTGAACCCGTTTTTATGGCGAAGTTCTTAATCTACGTGCGAAAAGTGTCTTTTTTATGGCGATTCGCTAGTGACCGACTAACTGTTCCAAATCGAATTTTGGCTCGACGATAGTTCTACGTATTTTGTTCGTAAGGGGTATTACTGTCGATTCATCCATTAGATTCAGGTTGGGTTCAATTCTACTGAGGGCATCTGCTACTACGTTTTGAGAGTCTTTTTTGTAAGCTATCCCGAAGTCGTAGGAAGCTAGTGTTGTTTTCCATCGTAGAAATTTTGGCTACTAAGATTTTGTAACCAGATTAGGGGCTTGTAGTCGGTAATTATTTTGAACTTCCTGCCAAACAAGTAGAGCCTAAAGTGTCCGACTGCCCAAATAATAGCTAACATCTCTTTCTCTATAGTACAGTACGTGGTTTCGGTATCTGATAGAGTTTACTGGCGAAGGACACAGGTTTGTCATTGTTTTCTGACCCTTAACAAGGTTGCTAGCGTCTGTTGTGAGTGTGAATTGTTTTTCGAAGTCAGGATATTGTGAAATTGGTTCATTGCAAAGTAGTGTTTTGGAGAGTTCAAATGATTTTGTATATTTTTCATGTATTATGACGGCTTTTTTACCTCTCAATTGTTGGGTCATTATTTTTGTTAATTTAGCAAAATCTTTTATGAATTTCCTGTAGTATCCTAATAATCCTAGAAAAGATTTATTTTCTTTGAAGTTTTTAGGACAAGGGAAAATTTTATGACCTCTATTTATTGGGATTTTATTGGCTTCACTCCGTCTTGAGTGACAATATGCCCAAGGAACTCGATTTCTTTGTGCAAAAAGTTGCATTTGGTTGGATGCTTCTTAAGGTTTGCTTTTTTTGAGTTTTTGGAATACAGCCTTTAGGTAAACAATGTGTTTTGTTAACGATGGAGAGAAAACTATGATGTCATCTAAATAGACTAAACAGATATTACCAACTCATTCGCCAAGGACGTCATTCATGACTCTTTGGAATGTGGCTGGGGCGTTTTTTAGGCCGAAAGGCATTCTTGTGAATTCATATTTGCCCATTTTCGACCGAGAATGCCGTCTTAGGTGTATCGTTCGAGTCCATCTCTATTTGACGAAATCCGCTAGCAAGGTCGAGGCTTGTAAAATATAAAAATAAAATAATTTTTGGCTGACCCTAAAAAAATGTTTTTGTCTTTTTTGTATTAGTATTATTAAAAAACCGATTTAAAGGTATGATTTTTCATTCAATACAAAAAAAAATGAACAAATTCAAAATATTAACCCTAATAAGCGTTTTGCGCTTATGTAACACCAGATTTTTTAGTATTTTTTTTATATTTTACCCCTGAGTTGCTTTGGTTTATGCCGCTCCATTTCCGCAGACGCTGCGTGGCGCAGCCGATGAAAGTTGATTTTGGTCGAAAAAATATCCACAAAAGTCGTAGTTATAGTGTACTCGGTGGCTTTCATCGGCTACAGAAGATATAGACTACTTAAGCCAGAAAAAAGTGGAAAAAATGGACATGTGGAAGGTAGCGATTTCCCTGTGCAAGCCCAAACCCAAGTGTCGTTTTTTCAGCTTATTTTATAGGAAATGAATGTATCTATCGTTTAAAGATAATAACATGACGATAGGTAATCTACATTTTGAGTAATGCTACATGAAAGTCGACCAATTTTAAATTTTTTTCTCCTATGATGCCAAAATGGAAATATTTTTCAACTTTGAATGCTCATAATAAAATTAATTTTATTGTAGATTCTTAATCCTTGGAGAATTCTCTGTCGATTAAGTATGGTTAAAATCGTTTTTGCGACATCGACTTTTTTGATTTTTGCAACGGCTTTTGTTTTAGGGGCGCTACTGTGCGACGTTTGTAAATGAAAGTGGTACTCCCTCATTATATAGAAGATTTGTGAGCGATCTTAGTAATTTCTTGAGTGCAGTTTCCTCCTCGGTATTGAAATGGTCTGTTTGTATCGGATTTACATCTTGAATATTAGTTTTTTTGTCAAATGTTTTTATTGAAACTATCATTGTAATCTCTAGCGTATAATTTGTATCGATAGTAACTCTGCAGTCACCAGAAGTATCGAATAAAGGTTATTCCTTTTGTATCTACTCAACCAAGCCGGACGTCTTTTCTCTCAAACGGGAATAACTCACCAATAGGTTATGGGCCCAGGGCACACATACATACATGTATAGGCTACGCGGTGTTTAAGAGAAAGAAAACTTCAATAAGTTGTGAAATAGAAGCTGCATTACGAGTGGAAGCACTGATTTGGAATTGGAATCGGATCGCTACAGAGAAAGCTTCAGCATGAGTGCGCTTTACCAAATAGACAAATTGGAGGAAAAGAACTATGATTCTTGGCGTATACAGATGCGCAGCGTACTGGTACACGCGGAGCTGTGGGACGTGGCGTCAGGCGAGTTAAAACTGGAGGATGCCGGTGAAAACTCAAATTGGCCAAGCCGTGACAGTAAGGCTCTGGCCATGATCACCCTCAGCGTTAAAACTTCGCAGCTGAGCTACATAAAAATGTGTTCGACATCGTCAAAACTGAGGGAGGTGCATCATCCAAGTGGGCCAGTAAGAACGGTATCGCTCTACAAAACGGTGCTGAGTCTAAAGATGGAGGATGGCCAAAATGTTTCTAGTCACCTGAATGCGTTTAGCGAGGTTTTGGATCAGCTATCGTCGGTGGGAATTGAGATAAGTGAGGAGCTTCGAGCTATAATCCTTCTATCGAGTCTTCCAAAGGAGTACGAAAATTTTGTGGTAGCCATCGAGACGCGCGACACATTGCCGGAATTCGAGGTACTGCGAATCAAGATCAAGGAAGAGGGAGAGAGACGATCTCAGTCTGCATCGAGCGACATGCATGCACAGGCTTTTGTTGCAAGCACGACAAAGCCAGTTTCCAAAAAGAGTTGGAAGAATGTCATTTGCTATAACTTTGGTGCTTGGATAGCGGAGCTACAAGCCATATGTGCTGTAACGAGAGTTTGTTTACAACCCTGGAGAAGCACACCGAGACGATTGGATTAGCTGGAGACGGATTTCTGAAGGCGGAAGGAAAAGGAGTGGTCAAGATAAAGACGGATCGATACACCCTTGTACTAAACGACGTACTATTTGTTCCTACGATGAAGGGAAACTTCATGTCCGTAAGTCAAACCGTTTCTAAAGGCAATTTGGTGCATTTTAACGAAAGGCATGCAAAGATCATCCAAAACGGTGAGTGTATATTCCAGATAAAGAAAATTGGAAATCTATATACATTCGAGGGAAAGTCCAATCAGTGCTTTGCGGCTGCCAGTGCCGATGGTACTTTGTGGCACATGCGATATGGTCACGTTAATTATCGCAGTCTGACCGATATCGTGAAGAAGGGCATGGTTCGTGGAATGGAAGGTTGTAATTTACCGCAAAATACATCCTGTAAGATTTGCATGTTGAGCAAAATACATGTTCAGCCATTTCCACATAAAACTGAAAGTAGAGCCAGTGAAATATTAGAACTTATTCATGCAGACGTATGCGGCCCTTTTAGTACAAGATCCCTGGGTGGAAATCGATACTTTCTAACGTTTATCGATGACAAGTCACGTCGCATCTTTGTTTACTTTTTGAAAGGCAAAGACGAGGTATTTTCTAAGTTCGTAGAGTTTAAGGAACTCGTGGAGAGGCAAACTGGAAAGCTTCTGAAGTGCATACGAAGCGACAACGGAAAGGAGTTTGTTAATGCAACCTTTGACAAGTTTCTCAAAGCGAATGGGATCAGGCGGCAACTGACAATCCCGTACAGCCCACAACAAAACGGAGTAGCAGAGAGGGCTAACCGTACGTTAGTGGAGATGGCCCGATGCTTGCTAACGCAATCTGGCCTGGCGGAGTCCTTATGGGGAGAGGCTATATACACAGCCGTGTATCTGCGGAACAGAGCGCCCACTAACGCGCTGAGAGATATGACGCCGATGGAAGCGTGGAACGGTAAAAAGCCATCTATATCTCATTTTAAAGTTTTCGGTTCTTTCGCAGTTGCACTGGATAAGGGTCATAACCGAAGCAAGTTCCAGAAAAAGGGAAAAGAATACCGAATGGTCGGTTATTCTCGAACAGCGAAAGGGTATCGGCTATACGACCCAAGTACAGGACAAGTCATCGAAAAGAGGGACGTACTTTTCGACGAGCGAGCAGATAACCTGGCGAAAGATGCTGGATTCGTATCGTTTGATCTACCACAAGCTAGTGTGAGTTCAGACGGGCAATTGGAGGATGAGAGGGACAACTGCAGCAACAATGTAAGCTCAGATGGCAAAGTCAACCCCAGCTTGCAGGAATATGCCAGTTCGGATGACGAAAGTTCGGACGACGATCAAGACGAGGTCGGCATAAAAAATGGTCGCAGCAGCGACGAGTTCATCAGCGCAGAGGAGGTCGATAGCGCGGTAGATGAGGACGCCGAAAGAGATGAGCACAACACACAGGAAGGAAATCGAGTGGGTCCTGTCAGACCTAAGCTAATTCGCACGGGCAAACCTGGACGCCCGCGAAAGCAGTACAATGTCTTAGGAGCGGCAATTGGCAGCAATGTATTCATTCCGGTAAGCTACGAAGAAGCAATTAGATGTCCTGATTCGAAATTATGGTTGGAGGCGATGAATCGAGAGTACGAAGCTCTAATGAACAACCAGACATGGCAGATAGTAGATCTCCCTAAGACAGAACGCGCTATAGGCTGCAAATGGATTTTTACTGTGAAGAGGGATGCTATAGGGCAAGTGCAGCGGTATAAGGCACGTCTAGTAGCCAAAGGCAGTTCACAGCAGTATGGAATCAATTATGCTAAGACATTTTCACCTGTTTGTCGGATGGAAAGTATTCGTTTCATACTTGCCCTGGCTGCACAGTTAAAATTATATTTGCACCAGATCTGGTCTGATGGTCTGCACGGCTTAAATAAAAAGGCAATTTATCAGACACCGTGTACATGAAACAGCCAAGCGGATTTCTTGCCAAAGATCACGCGGACTTCGTGCCGTTGCTAATGAAGGCAATTTACGGCCTTAAACAGTCTGGCAGAGAGTGGAACTGTAAATTGGATGGAGTTCTGCGAAGTATAGGTTTTAGTCCTTGTACAAACGAGCCATGTCTATACATGAATACAAGTGGACAGCATCTTTCACTTGTATGATCGTATGAGCTTTCACCTGTCAAGATAAAAATAATCTCATTGGCATAAAAAGCAAAATCGCCCAATCATTTGAATGTGTTGATCACGGACAGTTGCACATGTTTCTTGGACTGGAAGTTCATCGAGAAGGCGAACTGGGCGAGATAAGGCTAAGCCAGAGCCTGTACATTGAGAATCTGCTTCAGCGGCACGGCATTAAGGAGTGTAGAGCAGCTGCAACTCCACTGGATGCAGGATTCCTAATAACATGCGAGAATGAGGGATGCGAAACAGTCGACGAGCAAGGATACAAAGCGGTCATAAGCGAACTCATGTGGCTGGCGCTATCATCAAGACCAGATATATTACATTCTGTTTTTAAATTGGCGCAGCGCAACAAGGACCCCCACAGTGAGCATTGGACAGGAGTAAAGCATGTCCTGAGGTATTTGGCATCGACAAAGGACCTAAAATTGCATTACAAGACCAGTAATGAGGCTTTGACTGGTTACGTGGACGCTGACTGGGGAGGCGACAAAACAGATAGAAAATCATATACTGGATACCTATTCTATCTGGCAGGAGGACCGATTTCGTGGAAATCAGAAAAGCAACGCAGCGTAGCTCTCAGCAGTACGGAAGCAGAATACATGGCGTTATCATCCGCATGCAAGGAGGCAATTTCATTAAGACGACTTATATTGGAAATCGGTTGCGGAGAACCTGTAACATCGACCATAATGAACACTGACAATTTAGGCGAGCAGCAGTTGGCAAAGAATCCTGTACATCATTCAAGATCGAAGCACATAGATATCAGGTATCACTTCGTAAGAGATGTTGTTAAGGAAGGGCAGATTGTTTTGAAATATCTTTCAACTAAAGAGATGATTGCAGACATATTAACGAAAAACCTCCAAAAACAAAAGCATTGTGAGCTTACCACGAAATTAAGTTTGTATTGAAATATTAAATGGGAGCTTACATTGAGGATGGGTATTGAAACTATCATTGTAATCTCTAGCGTATAATTTGTATCGATTGTAAACTCTGCAGTCACCAGAAGTATCGAATAAAGTTCATTCCTTTTGTATCTACTCAACCAAGCCGGACGTCTTTTCTCTCAAACGGAAATAACTCACCAATACAGGGTATTATAATTTCAGTCAGAAGTTTGCAACGCAGTGAAGGAGTCATCTCCGACCCTATAAATTATATATTCTTGATCAGCATCAACAGCCGAGTCGATCTAGCCATGTCCGTCTGTCCGTCTGTCTGTCTTTCCGTCTGTCCGTTTCTACAGAAACTAGTCCCTCAGTTTTAAAGCTATCTGAATGAAACTTTGTAGATAGTCTTCTATATATTCTCACTCGTATATATGTCGGAACGAGCCGGATCGGTCAACTATATCATATAGCTGCCATACAAACGATCCGTAAATTTGTAGAAAAAAATTAATAGAAAAAAAATTATAACTTGACTGTTAACATATCTTGATCAACTCTCGGTTATAAGCTTTATATATTGTTTCAGATTTTTGGATTTAATTTTATAAAATCGGACTACTATATCATATAGCTGCCATAGGAACGGTCGGAAAAATTTTTAGAAAAAAAATTATTACTTTGTCAGTTTTCAACACAATTTGTTCTACTTTTAGATTCTAGTATTTCATATATTTTTAGAATTTTGTTGTAAATTTCATAAGAATCGGACGATCGGTTAATGTGAAGGTAAATTACATTTTACCTTACATGTAAAAATGTTAAAATATGTAAAAAAAATGTAAGACTGTAAAAATTGTATTAATATGAAAGTAATTCATATTATACTATATTGGGATAGATTATAATTTATACAATTGGAATCTGCAAGGGTATACAAGCTTCGGTGTGCCGAAGTTAGCTTCCTTTCTTGTTTTTTATTTATTTTTACTTTTATTTTTAGCCTGAAAATAAATTTTTTTTCCCCAATTCCCAAATATAAAATTTAAGTATTTAATGTTAATTATTTTTTTTATTTTATTTATTTTTATTTATTTATTTTTTATATTTTTAAATAAAAATCTGCATTACCATCATCAAACTTGACGAGCACATATTTTTGTTGCTCGAAAAGTTTCAAAATGGTGTCATTTATTACATTATACCTCTCTGGGAGGTAAACGTAATGAGAATCTAGCTCAACTTTCAAAAAATTTCCCACTCACCCTTTTTGCCATATGAACGTCCATTGGAACATTCACAGGAAATTGGTTGTAACTAATTGTACCCTTAACTCGACAAGAGTTGGAGGCTTTCATTTGAGGATCTTCCTCTATATATTATTATATGTCTGTGTGTGTGTGTGTGTGTGTATGTGTTTTTTTGTGTTTTACTTTATTTTTCCTACATATATTACAATTACAGAACATAAAGTTAAACAGGCAGATGGCCCGCATTGTGCGGTACGGCCGCAAAGCATTGCTTCGCACAATAGAAGGCCACTTAGCCGGTCGTCTCGTTCCTCCGTCTCTCCAGTGCCCTTAGGGATCTGATCACCTTGGCTGAGTACTCCGCCGCCGCATCCCACGTCCTCCGGTCCGATAGCATCAGCGGCACCAGCGTGTCCACTGTGACCGCTGACCCAGCTACCGCCTCCAGCGTCGTAACGGCGACACTCAAAGAAGACGTGCCCCGCATCTTCGACGATCCCGGATCCACACTCCGGGCAGCCGTCCTCCGTATCGTGGCCAAACCTCTTTAGGTAACTGCGGAAGCAGCCATGCCCGCTCAGCACCTGGGTTAGGTAGAAGTCTACCTGCCCGTGCTTCCGCTCCATCCAAGTCTCTATGCTGGGAATCAGCCTATGGGTCCATCGTCCTTTAGGCGAGGCATCCCACCTGACCTGCCAGCTTGCGTAGCTCCTCCTTCTTGCAGCCCTCTTGAGCTCAGCCATGCGGACACCCTCGGGTCCTTGGTGCCCGCGTAGCGAGTTGCGCAGATCCGCCTTCTCCCGTACCAGCTCGCTTAGCGGCACTAGGCCGGCTAGAACCAGCACGGCGTCGTCCAGATCGTCCGGAATGCGCTAGCCACACGGATGGCGCAGAGCCTGTATGTCGACTCGACACCCCGCATGTAGGACTTTGTCCCGGCCGCATCAGCCCACACTGGCGTAGAGCAACTGGGAGGTGACCACACTTGCAAGCAGCTTCCTGGTGGTGTGCTTGGGCCCTCTAGTGTTGAGGAGCAAACGGGACAGAGCTCCTACCGTCGCACTGGCCTTCTTTTGGGCGTACTCGAGGTGTTCCTTAAACGACAGCCGGGTGTCGAGGAAGACGGCAAGGTATTTTATGGCCCTCTGTGACCTTATCTTGGCTCCACCAATCTGCACCTCCGCCGTTTCCACCGATTTCCGACTAGAAACCAAGACCGCCTCCGTCTTATGAGCCGCTAGCTCAAGGCCGGCTCTCGAAAGCCATGTTTCGATAGCCTTGATCGCTGCGTTTGCCTTATCCTCCGTTGCAGTGCGCT
>VNJS01004100.1:0-11834 GCA_008042575.1 Drosophila watanabei | reverse complement strand
TGTTATAATAAATATTGAATAAAAAAAAAAACTTCCTACCCTGATCTCGGCCGTCTCCACGCGTTTCCGGCTGAAAATCAGGACTGCCTCCGTCTTGTTCGCCGCTAGCTCCAGGCCGGCACTCGCGAGCCACGATTCGATCGCTTTGATCGCTTCGTTTGCCCTTTCTTCCTTAGCGGCTATGACCACCGCTACGTCGTCAGCGAATCCCACCACGGTCGTGCCAATGGGCATCGGGAGTCGCAGCACCCCGTCGTACATGGTGTTCCAGAGCAGGGGTCCCAAAACGGAGCCCTGCGGGACTCCGGCCGAGACTTCGTATGCTCTGGAACCCATGTCCGAGGCCACTGTGAGCACTCTCTCACTGAAATAGCTCCTCACTATTCTCAGCAGGTACCCTGGGATGTTCAGGGCGGCGAGGGCCTCCAGCGTTTTGTTCCAGTCCGCGGAGTTAAAGGCGTTCCTTATGTCTAGCGTTACAACTAGGCAATAGTTTTAGGAACCGCCTTTCCACCTCCTGCCCGCAATGACCGATCCCGCTATCTCCCGCTAGATCTCCCCTTCCTGAATCCAAACTGACTCGGGGAGAGACCCCCGGCCTCCTTGATGGCGATGATCTTCTCGAGCTCCTTGCCAGTGGTGTCAGTGAGGCAGCAGCAGCTTCTGCCTCTTCCATATCTCTGGGAAGACCCCTCCTCCAGGCACTTGGTGTACAGGGTGGCGAACTCCCTCGGATGCAGCTCTATGGAAAGCTTTAAAGCCCTGTTGGGCGCAGCGTCCGGCCCTGGGGCCTTCTTGGGGCGCACGCTCCTTCCGATCCTGGCTACCTCCGCTTCTGTGACTTCGCAGGCATCGTTGAGATGGCGCTCCGCGCTAGGCTCCATGGACACAGGAGCTCCTGTCAGGAAAAGCGCCCGCGCAATGCCGTCCAGAGCTTCTGGGTCCGATGGGGCAGTGCTGCCCGCTTTCAGGCCTTTTACGACCATCCTTGGGTCCAGGGTTCGTCCTCCGCCTCGTCGCAGAGCTGCAAGAAACGGGCCCTCTTGGCTTCCCTTATGGCCGTCTTAAGGGCCTTTCTCGCCGCTTTGTACACCTCACTACGCTCGGCCACTCGCGAGGAGCCACGTGCGCGGGTAAGCTGCCTGGCGGCAATTGGACCTGAGGTCCGCGATCGCGTCGCTACACCAGAACACTGGTCTATGGTGCCTCCGAAACGAGCCTTTCTGCCGCATACTCCGGTCACAGGCGTGCTCCAGGGTTTCTGCTATCCTGTTCGCAGTCTCGTTTGCTACACCAGCTGCTTCGGCCGATAATCCATCCAGCGCATTTGCAAATGCCTGGGTACACAACGTGTCCGGCCGATAGGCTTTAATGGGCGGCGGTCCCGTTCGGGTATCTTCCGCCGGCACGCCCACGGAGCAAAGTATCGCCTTATGGTCGCTCCCGATATATAAGTCGCTTACTCCCCATCTGGTGTACTGGGAAATTCTCTACTCACATACATAAGGTCGATAACTGAGGCGGCTTCTGCTCTGGCAAACGTGTGCCGCACCCAGTCATTGAAGAGGACAACGTCTGTCGAGGCAAACGCTTCCAGCATCGCGCGTCCTCTGGCGTTGGTCAAGGCGGATCCTCACTCCTGGGCCCAAGCGTTAAAATCCCCTCCGACAACGACGTTGGCCCTCCCGCGCAGGTAGCAGCAAAGGCCGTCCAGGATCCTGCTAAACGCCTCCAGTGGGAGGCTAGGCGCCAGGTAGCAGCTATATATGCAGTAGCCGCTCACCTCCGCTCGCACAAATCCATCCGTTGCCAGGATGTTGAACATCCGCCGCTGCCCGTCGCCGCAAAGCCAGAGGGCCGCTTTGCCAGTGCGGTCCTTCGCCCAAGATCCTCCCTCTCTCACCCTGTAGGGTTCGCTAAGTATAGCGACATCCGCCGCTACCTCGCGCACCGTCTGCTCCTTAAAGCTGTGCGAATTTCGTTCTCCGTCCATCTAGGCCACGGATTTTGAATACGCTGACTTTCGCGTCCTCTGTGACAGCTCGGACCACCGCCGCGTCTCCAAGGACTCGCGAGATGCTGTTCCTCATTGACTCTGCGCACTCCGAGCCGTCTTTGGCTACCTCCAGAAGCAAGTTTCAACTGGCGGTCCGACGCACCTTGTTTACTGACCTGCCGAGGTCAGCTAGCTGGCTTACTTCCCTTCGAGTGACCAGTGCTAAGATCTCTCCGTAGCTTTTCCCCGCAGCCTCAACTATAGCCGAGTCCTTCTGGCGACGTTCGTCGGCGCCGCGAGCTGCCTTTTCGGTGGTCTCACATGCCTGGGGGGACTGGGGACTGGGCCGTCAGGCTGGCTAGCTCTTTGCCACGGGTCCGTCTGGGCTGCTCGGTCCTTTTTCAGCACGTCCACCGTTTGCTGGCCCTTGTTAACACCGGGCGTCCCACCCGGTATGGGCTGCGCGCACTTACAGCATACGCTCTCCGGGGCGCCCAATTTCTCGGACTCCTCCGCTCTCTCGGCCGACTGCTCGATGAAGGAGTTGAGCCTCCGCATCTCGGCGATCATTTCCCTCATGTCGTTGTTAATATGGCGCACCTGCTTCTGGTTCACCTGCTTGTACAACTTATCGTGCGTGCGCGTCTGGTCCTCCTCCACTTCGCTCTCAGAGATGGTCTCCTCTTGGACAGCTCTACTTTTTTTCGGGAGCGTGCCCCTGTGACCGCTTGGCGGACTGGCCGGGTCTGTACCCCTCTTGCCCGAAAAGCAAGGGTCGACGCTTCCCCTCCTCTCCAACGCTGGGAATGGCGCGCTGGGTGGGGAAGCGGGCTATTAGGCAGCTCTTTCTGAACGTTGCCTCATCTCCCTTGCCCGTTCTTTCCTCCTGGCTTGGTGCGTTGCCTACCGAAGCGGCCAAGTCAGCCACCGCCACGACAGGGTGTTTTGGAATATTTGGTAGGGGCTCCAGAATCCTTGCCCTTACCGTGGGAATTCCCACGGGTGGATTTCCACTTGTGTGGTTGCCACCTGGTGTAATATTGTTATTCTCAGACATTCCAGTTTGGTTGCATTGTCGCCCAATGCTAGGCCGCATTTTATACCTTCTGCCAGGTGCTGTGACTGCCGGCCACTATGGCTCAGACGCAGACCACGCAGCCGCCCAATATGAGCAGACGCTGCGTGGATTTTCTCATAGTTTCCCGCTCGGATGCAGGATTGCAACCGACTGAGGTCACTTAGGCTTGCGTCGAACGCCTCGGCCAAATCGGGACGACACGGAGCCTCCCTCGCTGGCCGAATATTTCCCTTCGACTTCATTTTTGATGGGGGTTATACCGCCCCGCCTCGGTCGCCAGAGCCCCCTTTTTGGTGTGCCGCCGTGGCGGTGGGGATGGCAGACGATCAGATCCGTGACCTTATCCACCATTGGGCCACACGCGCGTACCTCGATTTCGACGGATCATGGCCAACTTTCGACTCCTTGCCAAGGACTTCGAGCAGCAACCCAGGAATGTATGCTACGAATTTCGTAGCGATCGTTGGTTGAAACTCACAGCAATCAGCTTCTGTCACGTGTCAGGTGGCGCTAGTGTGCGCGTGTAAAGTACAGGGGCGCTGCAGCGCTACCACATAGCTGCATTTTGCTCGCTGCTCAACACTCGCAGCCAGCTGATCGAGCAATCAGCTGGCGTGACCGGCATAATCTGTGGGGGCAGTTACATTCGACCCATGAAGAGAGAGTGCAACGACAGAAGAGAAAGGAAGAGAAAGTTTTCGGGAGAAAAGACTCCCTTCTTACCCCTAGCCATCACTCCTCTTGCCAGCCAGGTGAAGCACTGAGGTGTCACGACAGGTAAGTCCGAAGACTGCACCCATTCGGCATCCTGGATATCGCTACCACTTTTTTCCCCTAGGGGCACTGTCAGAGCAACAGCTCGCAACGGAGCATCGCGGGGGCGTGCTTTCACCGCGACTTCACAAACCTCATATGTGTGTGTGTGTGTGTGTGTGTATGTCTACGCGTGTGTAACAAATACAAAAAAAATAAATAAAAAAATAAATTACAAGAAGGGATAGATCATCCACTGCCTGTTGAACGTAGGGTAATAAAAAAAGAACGTCTCAATACACCAAAGCATCATTAGATCATCATTCGTCATCATTCTAACAACAATTTTAGGCATATATTTTTGAAATCGTCGATAATTATCTTTTTCCTAATTGCTGTAAATTTTCAAAACTGTCGAAATAAAATGAATATAGACCGTTCTTAAAGTAACTGAGCCAATAGCTACTCTCTGAAGTATTGTCTGCTAAATGTAATATTCCACACTCAATGTAATGTGGAGATCTCGGTAATTCTTTTCTCATGAATACACCTCTAAAATTTGGAATCTGTTTAGATCCGAACCTCATGATATCAAAGTTGCCTAATGCCCTTTTACGTAGCCGACTTAATAATATTTTTGATGACCTTCCCCCAACGCAACTGATTCCATCTTTTTATTATATCTCTTGCATTGTTAATAGTCTTTGTAATTGCTGTACTCCCTGAAGCTCAACTTCCTACAGCACTAAGAGCTGTTAAAATTGGAATAAGTGGCAAGAAGCCTCCTATTGGAACTATAACATTTTTCTTACATCCCATTGTGTATGATACTGCTTTACGTGCTATTTTATTGCATTCAAGATGTCTAGTGGCTGTGTCATTTTCAATTCCTTGGTGGCATGCTTGATTATTAAAGCAAGTGATTTTTTTTACCAACTTTTTTTTCTTGCTTTGTTCCCATCCCAAACATTTTCTCAGCCTTTATCATGTTTGATACAAAATATTCAGTAGCTTTCTCTCTTTCGCTCTCTCCCGTTCCCAAGCCCCACCAATTAAAACAGAGCCTCTTTATCATCTAAGTTTTTACTATTTGAATACTCTTTATCATGGATTCTGCACGCTTCGTCAAATTTACAAGACCAGTACCCTGTTTGACATTTGTTTTATGACTGATTATATTATAAAGATGTTTTCCATTTTATAATAACCCCAATTTTCAAAAGATTGTCATTAAATAAAGTATCTATCTCATGAACATGCGTTTACTAAGACAAAAGAAATGTATTATAGTTAGAAACATTGAAGGCGGAGGGCATAGAGAGAACAGACCTCCACGCCACTGCACTTTGTTACCAAATACAATTAGAGCTTTAATTGTTGGTCCATCAAATTGTGAAAAAACTAATGTGATGATAAGTCTTATCGAAAGCCCAAATGGTCTCAAATTTAAAAATATTTATATATTTTCAATGAGCTTACATTAACCGAAATATCAGTATTTGGAAAATCTGGTTCAAGGAATTGGATACTTATCACCGCAGGAAGCAAAAAGTAATTCGATTTTAATATTCGATGATATAGCTTGTGAAAAACAGGACAGTATAAACTATTTTTGCATGGGACGTCACGAAATTTAATTTATTACAGTGTCAACTGCTGAGAAAAAAACATTCTTGAAGTACGGGTAACTGATTAGAACGGTAATTTAATTAATTCGCGAGGGGAAACTGTAAAAATTCGCTTACACTTGCGAGCAACAGAATGATAGGACACGGTTCACTGATATTACATAAACTGTAGTAGAATGATTGCAGGGCTTTCGGGACCTTTGATGTCGGGTAATAAAAATGCAATTAATGGGTTAGCTGTCAAAATTTTAAGTGGTTTGAGTAATAATAATGCCAATTATTAGGCTTAGATGTCAACCTGTCGATAGAGGGAGTAATAAAGATGCACTTAAAAAATGCCGCGCCAGATGTATTTGAAAAAGGCCGAAACGCCAAAATGATCCTTCCCGCACGTGCATGTTCCCACGAGCCCACTTAAAAAAGGGAAGGGGCTCGTAATTGAAGAAGGGTGCTGAAACGTAACGGAAAAATAAAGTACTTACATATGAAGGACGCTCACCCACGATCCTTCACTTAAAAAAGAGACGGTCTGTGATTTTCCCTGTGAGGTACCTCACTTGAGAAAGGTCATTTGTTTCCCATTAGAGGATCAGAACGACCGAATTTTCCCACACTCATTCCACCTGCACTCGATCTAATGCGTGATACGACATGTGTACTTAGTTCACAAAAATTGGGATGGAGGTGAAAAGGACACATTTCTAACGGTTTCTCAACGATATTGGAACACGCTTCAAAATGGATGGAAAGGATAAGACATGATGTCAAGTGTTTGCTCAGCATTTGTTGTTTGCTTTTCTAGTTCGGGATTTGAACTCGTCGGTTTTTGAAAGACCGAACGTCTATGGTGTGAATATCCTATTACCCATTATCCACACCAAAGGTATCCCATGAAGACGGGTAACATTCATGAATTTACCTACAGAAACCCAGAGATAAGTCTAAATGTCTTTGGTTATAATAAAAAGAAGGACGAAGTTTTTGGACCACTTTTTTCCGACCCAACACAGAAAAGGCATCATGTAAATTTACTTTTTCTCGAGTCACCAACAGATATACAGTATCAATAGATGTAAGTGCTAAAACTAAAATAGTAAATTAGCATATTCCGGTTGCCTTCGCGTATTAAGTCAAGTGTTCATTCGACCCCTCTCTAAAAAAATTTGTACCAAAAATAGAAACAAATGTCGGGCGCACGATTTGTCCACTTTATATAAAAAGCAAATGGCTCATGTAATACCTCTTCAAATGAGTGCACAGGACGCTTATGATTTTGATGAGGCCATCAAGTGTCACATATGTAAGGGAATTTTAGGTAATGATAGAGTGAGAGATCACTGTCATTTCACAGGCCGATTTCGAAATGCTGCACATAGTGAGTGCAACATTCAATAAAAGACAGGAGATTTTATACCCGTTTTCTTTCATAATTTATCAAAATATGATGCTCACCTATTCATGAAAGAACTCGGGGAGATTGATGGAGAAATTAAAATAATTCCATAAAATAAGGAAGTATTTCTATTTCAAAATATATTCCTTTAGGGAAGCATAAGCTAGAAATTAGATCTTAAAATAGTTTTCGTTTCATGCCGTCTAGTCAAGACACCCTTGCCGGAAATTTAAATGAAGGGGATTTCAAAGTACTTCGAAATCAATTTCCAAATAACACAGATTTCTCATTAGTTCGTTGGAAAGAAGTATTCCCATATGAATACATAGATTCGTATCAAAAAATCTCTGAGACTTGTCTTCCACCAAGGGATAAATTTTTCAGTAAATTGACAAACTCAAAATGTTCTAAAGCAGATTACCTTCATGCAATTCGGGTTTGGTATCATTTCAAGTGTCAAACACTTTATGACTTTATGAAAATATATTTAAAAACAGATGTTTTGTTACTCACAGACATTTTCCAGAATTTCAGAGGCATTTGCTCAAGCATCTATGAACTCGACCCTGCCCATTAATTTACAACTCTGGGCTTGTCATGTGATGCGATGTTCAAAACTACACAAATACGTTTATTCAGTCTGGAATTCGAGGGGGATTAGTTCAATGTAGTCATCGATATACAAAAGCAAACCACAAATATCTTCAAGATTTTGTTCGGACTAAAGAATCCGAATATTTAATGTATGTGGATGCAAACAATTTATATGGATGGGCAATGTCTGAATCACTACCTTATGGTGATTTCAAATAGTTAGAGAATTCAGAAATAGATTTATTTAATATTAATCCTATTTCTGAAAATAGTGAGTATGGATATATTCTAGAGGTTGACTTGGCATACCCATACTCGCTACACGACCAACATAATGACCTGCCTTTTTGTCCTGCAAATCGACCCCCTTCAATAAATTCAAAGTCTCCGAAGTTAACTGCTGATCTTTATGATAAAAAAATATATTATTCACTACAAAGTTTTACAGCAAAGTATGTTGAATGGGTTAAAACTAAAAAAGATTCACACTATCCTTAAATTTAAGCAAAAACCATGGCTTTAACAATATATTGATATTAATACAGAGCATAGGACTAGGGCTAAAAGTAATTTCGATAAAGATTTTTTTAAGCTTTTGAACAACAGTGTTTATGGCAAGACTATGGAACAGAGCTTAAAGCGCAAATACATACGCTTAGTTACGGAATGGGAAGCCCCACCTGTGGGTCCAAAAAGTGGTCGCCCTAGATTATGTGCAAGGGACTTATAGCCAGATCTAATTTTCACAGTGCAACAAAGTTTAGTGAAAACATGTATGCAATCAAAATGAATAGATTCCGCAACGTTTGTGATAAGCCAACATACCTAGGTTTTGTAGTGTTGGAGTTATCCAAATGGAAGATGTATGATTTTCACTACTCTTATATGACGGCAAAATTCAAAGATGCACTGTAATCAAATTATATGGATACAGATTCTTTTATCTACTCCATTATAACAGAGCACATTTATAATAATATTCGTCATGATGTCGCTTTAAGATTTGACACTTCTGAATATCCTGCTGAATTGGCTGCGAAATGTAATTTCCGACAGTTCAACAAGAAGCGCCTAGGGTATTTCAAGGATGAGCTGCACGGGAGGCCGATGACTCAGTTTGTTGGTCTTCGGTCCAAAATGTATGCCTACACATCGGCGAGCGCAGGTAGTCAGCCCGAAAAATGTGTTAAAAGGAATAAGAGAGTAAAGGCGAGTGCTTTAGAAAAAATTTCATTTGACAAATACCTAAATATTTTTCTCACAGGACAACAAGAAAGTGATAGCATGTACATGTTTAGGTCTAGGGGGCATGAAATAGGACCATTTTAAATTTCAAAAGTAACATCAGACAAAGATGATAAGCGAATCATATGTTAAGATGGAATTTTCGACTCTAATAATAGGGCACTATTCAAGGAGTGAAGCTGAAATAATGGGTAATATAGAACTCTAGTAGGTCCATCAGAGGGTTGGCTCAGTCAAATAGCTGTGCTAGATCAGACTTTAATTAGTGAAAGAAAGAGAGCTAAGCTCAAAAGAAAATTTGATAAATGCAAAAGACCGTACAACGCCTATGAAAATAAATTAGGTAGGCATACAATGTCAATAGCTGAAATAAATATTATGTTTTAAATATATATATATCTGAATATGTAAATCCAATTTTTAAATAAAAGATTTGATTTAAGTTTTGTGATATAATTTATTATCAAATATTTTAAGATCATACAGTAAATTAATTTAAGTTTACATATTAATAGCTTTAAATAAAAATTATAAAAAAATACATAAAATAAAAACGAATAAAAATAAAAAAAAAAAACATAAGAGTAAATTGTGTGATTATTTCATTACAAAATTTCAGAGTTATTTATCCAGCTGTCATCAGATTTCGGGAAACCTAACCAACGTACGAGAGATCTCTTTCCCTCTCTTTTAAGTACCTTTTCAACTAGGTAGGTATTGGGAAATCTAGTCTTTTTTACCTCTTCTTTATAAAAACCACCCTCAACAGGATTCCCGTTTTAAATATTTCAACATTCCAATTAGGATTACGATTTCTCAAAAACTCCCTTATATTTAGATATTCGAACATAGTCACCAATTTTCAGTTTGCTGGCCATAAACATTTTAATATTGTTGTATGCCGTTTTTAAGATGTGTTTATCATTCCCAGGGTTTACTTTAATCGGAGCCATTTTTATAGTCCTGTATATTTTGAGGTTATAAAAATTCATTAACTCTTTATACATACCATTTATAGGTTCCATTGTAAGAAAACTCTTTCCACATGAGTTCTTTTAAAGTCCGGTTAAATCGTTCAACAATTAAAGCTTTTATAGTTCTGAACGTTGAATAGTGATTAGCTTTATATCGCATTATGAAAGATTTAAATTGTCCAGATTTAAATATTTTCCCCATTGCTTCAACAACATCTTTCGCAGTTTAGACTTAAGGGCTGTACCCCAAGCAAATTTGGAAAATGTGTCAATTACTGTCAGTAGGTATCGATATCCATTTTTCGAGGGAGAGTACTTTCCCATTTCAACCAAATCAGCCTGCCATAAGCAATTTATCCCCTTTGTAATAACCCTCCGACGCAGAAAATGTTTGCGCGCGGGAGCGTGTAATTTGTTAATAATACCGCGACTACTCATTCTCACATAGGTATTAATGAAATATAATTCGATATTTTATTTTAATGATTATCTAAGACTAACAAATTATTTTAAAGATCTTATTTTTGTAATAATACTTGATATAACTCCCTCAAGTCGTTCTAGTCTATCTTTAATTTCTGTAGGTTTTATACTGGATATACTAAAACTTAAGTCTTTTTGATTTGGAATAATGGAATCTCTTAGTCCTTTAATAGATTGGTCAATATATTCTCTGGTAACTAAATCTACAGTTTCTTTTGCATTCCTTACATTTTTCATACGCTGTATATTAAAGTTACCCTCTGTGTCAAGATAAATGGCTTCAAGACCATCAAAACTTTGTCCAATTTCTTCCTGATGTTTAATATTTAATGAGGACAGAGAAACTCTCAAATCGTGAATAGCTCTATCTACGTACGCCTTAATTACCATGTCACCATTCTTTTTTGGAAAGCTTCCATTTTTAATACGCCTTTGTTGTATATCGAAGTTACCATCCTCATCTATGTAAAGACCTGTTTCAGTTTTCTTATATCGTTTTAAATAGTACTTTGTTTTTCATTTATGTAACGTCCAAACTTATCAACGGACATGATGATTATAAACTCATTTTCATATTTATTCATAAATATATAGTAAATTAGAATATAATTTTCGCCTCCTTTAATTCTTCAATTATTGATGTTATTTCATTTCTGTGATTTGTATTTCCCGCTGTCTCCGATGCTATCAAAAGCTTGAGTCGGCTGACCATTTCATTGGGGTCATCATAGTAGATGTAACGGGGCCGACCTTTCTCAAGCTTCATGAAACCAGTCCCGGTTACGATTTCTTTGTTGCGCTTGGGTGTAGACTCGACGACAGGTAATTTAGCCAAAAGTAACTTAATCATTTTAGATTATTTTAATGCTCTCGTTCCTTTCACTTGTTAGGTTAGGTTAGGTTACGTCGGGCGGCCCTCATGGGGCCAAGCATAGGCCAAAAATGGCCCTTAGTTGCCCGGCTTCTACTGGTGTGGACCTAGAGATTGCTAATGCGAGTTTCGAAGTCCATGAGGATCGAGGTGTCTTTCGCGAAGGCCAGTATTTCGCCTGGCTTTCTTTTGAAGGCATCTTCCAGTGATGCCAGAGCCGGAGCGCCTAGGTGTCTTAATCTTGACCTTGTTAGCGCCGGACATTTGCAAACGAGATGCTCCAGGGTTTCGGTTGCCCCAGATTCATCCCATTTCCGGCAGTTTGCGTTTTCGGTAATGCCCAGCTTGACGGCATGTGTCGCGGTCAGGCAGTGACCTGTGAGAATTCCTACTAACAGTCTGCAATCTTTCCGTGAAAGATGCAGCACGTAGTTGCTGAGTCTTTCGTTGCGCTCTCTGCACATGATCTTTGATATTTTGCACGTAGTGGAGTTTCTCCTCCATCTGCATTTTGCTGTTTCGTTGGCCTTTTCCTCTAGTTCACTTTGGAGCGTTCTTAGGGAAACAGGAACGTTTTCTGTTCTTTCACTCGCCAGTCCGACGCCTTCCTTTGCAAGTTCATCCGCGGTTTCGTTACCATCGATGCCCTGGTGGCTGGGAACCCACTAGATCCTCACTGACTTAGTCGTGCTCAGGATATCTAGTGCCTCCCTGATTGCATGGATCTTATCGCCGCTTGACTGTCTACGAACAAATTGACCGCCTCGTAAGAACGGTTTATGTTCTGCGCAAGCTGTGCCGCTTTCCCAATGGCGAATA